>JFGX01000111.1:0-74811 GCA_000729855.1 Epichloe aotearoae | reverse complement strand
CCAAGGCACGCGCGGTACTGCGCCAGTGCACAATCCGTTCGCAGCTGTTCCCTCCAAGGGCGAGATCAATCCATTTGGCGGTGACTGTACGGGCGGTCAGGAGAAGCACAAACGAAAACTCAACAATCCCTTTCAGACTGAGGACGCAAATTCGAGCGACGGCGGTGGAAAGCAGAAGGGGAAACGAGGTCAATCGGATGGCTTTGCCAAGAGATCTCAAGGCAATGATGGTCACGGAAAGCCTCGGCGTCACGACACTGACCAGAAAATTGGGTTTCTTCATGTTCAAACGGGCGACGACGAAGCCAGAGCCACATCGCCATCGAGCGAGTCCTCAGGCGCAGCGAACGCGGTGACAGTCGTGCCATACAATTCAGCAGACCCATTGGCGAGAAAGGTCTACGAAAGGCTAAGAAAAGATGGCATCAGCCCACCGTCTTGGCCATCGCAGCCTGGCAACCCAAACAATAAACAGATTATGGCCAAGTTTCGAGAGCAGTACGAGACGTATCGGAAGAATGTCAGAATATCTTTGACAAAAGCCGGCCTGATCGACGACCCGGAGAAGCGAAAAGCCCTCAGTGATGCCATCGAATTCAAGGGAATATGTGAAGATATGTGCCCGGAGTTTGAAAAGATTACCAGAATAACGGAATTGGATGTCGTTCCTGCTGAGAAGGACACGAGGACGACTTATGCCGACACAAGTAAAATGGTGAAGAAGCTGGCGCGCTCAGCTGCCGGGCAAGAAGCTCCGCTACCAATGGATGTTCGGTCTATTCCATCTCTTCGAAGAACTCTGGACTACCTCTTGGACGACCTTTTGCGAAACGACGGCAATTTGCCTGTGGTCCACGGTTTTCTTTGGGATCGAACGCGTGCCATTCGCAGAGACTTTTCATTCTTTTCGTTACTCACACCTGAAGAGACAAAGACACAGGCCTATGTTCTGGAAAATATCGCTAGATTTCACGTCACATCTTTGCATCTCCTATCACAAGAAGGGAAAGCACCAGAGGACTTTGTTCAGCAACAGGAACTTGAGCAACTGGGAAAGGCCTTGTTGTCCTTGCGAGACGTATATGATGATTGCGGCGAACAAGGAATCAAATGCGAGAATGAATCCGAATTCAGAGCGTATTACCTACTGTTTCATGCACGAGATCCTAGTATTTTGGAGACGCTTCAACGGCAATGGAAGCCTCATCACTGGCGGGATTCTGATGATGTCAGAACGGCTGTATCCTTGGTTGAGGCGCTTCAGGACACACATGATTTCCACGGACCACTCAAGGATGGACCTTCACTAGCAGCTTCGGCTGCCTTCCAAGCCTATTTCCGAATCGTCCAAGACCCTCAGGTCTCCTACACCATGGCTTGCTTCGCAGAGTGCCATTTCCCCCAGCTTCGAAGGTCAATACTACAAACTGTGAAACGAGCGCTTTCTAGACCCAAGGATACCGCCAAGGATGTTACAGCTACAGCACTCAATGAATTTCTCCAGTTTGATACTGTTCAACAAGCAATAGACTTTGCCGAACTGCATAGTTTAGAATTCGAGTCGAATCCTGAGGATCCTTCTGATTTAGGCAGTAGAATATTAGTTCTCGATGGCAGACGGTCGTTGCCTCATCGCCGACTCCAGCATCAGTACTCCCATAAAATGGTGGAACGAAAAAGGTCGTCCAGGCCACTCCCGGATGTCATACATCGGACTGTATTTGAAGATCCAAATGCAGCAGCTCCGCAGACAAATGGGCTAGGTTCTGAAGGAAGCCTATCTGTTCAAGATAATGGCTTCAAGTTGCAACTCAAACCGGCGCTTGGTGGATTTACTTCTGCAGGAAGTAGCACTTTTCCAAATTCGTCGCCTCTGCTATCGTCATTTGGAGGTTCAGCCTTAACAAAATCCGATGCCCCCAACTTTCAGCAAGGTAAGAGCCTCAGTGAACCCGATTTAAAGGAAACAGGAATTTTCGTGAAAGGGAGAGGACTGACTCATGATAGCCTCGAACTCGACACTTTTTGCCGCTGGCAGTGCCCAACAAGCAATCACGGCCAACGGCGCGTTTGCTTCTGCTTCGACAAGTTCAAACAGCCTTTCCTCGAATCCCTTTGCATCCACTGGACCCTCAACCTCTTCTTTTGCGCCGAAGAAGGATAGTGAGGGAAAGATGGGAGCTGGAACCTTCGAGTCTGCTTCTCAGACCACAGTGAATCCATTCACTGTGGCCCCAGAAACGTCAGCAAAAAAAACAATTTTTGGAGATCAGAAACCTGTCTCCTCCAACGCAACATCGACCTTTTCGTCAACACTCAGTCACACGGGGGACAGCCAGTCGACGGACACACCCTCTGCCAATGGCCATTTCAGCGGCCAGAAAGCAACACCTCCGTCACTCTCCATGCCACCGCCGCCCATCCCTCAAACAAACCCCCCAACTAATTTTGCAAACAATTTCTCGCAGAATGCGAAGCCCTTTTCAACATTTCCCCCCGCACAGAACAAACCAACGTCAAGCCTAGGACAGACGCCCCTGCCATCAGCGTCTCAATTTGGATCTGCCGCGGTTGGCGGCTTAAACCTGGCCAGATCGAACGACGCCGCAACAGCTGCAACATCTAGCTCTTTGAAGGCACCTGTCTTTCTGGGAGCACAACAAGGCAGAAGTATCTTCACGGATGAAACATCTTCGCCAGCGATCTCACCCTTGACCACGGTGAAGCCAACTTTCCCCACAATCCAGCCATCTTTGACCGATACAGTGGCAACCTCGTTGCATCAATCATCAAACCCTTGCTCAGGTCTCTCAGCTCAAGCTACTGCTCGTCCTGCGTCGCTCATTAATGCTGGTACTTCAACTGAAACTACGTCTGCAGAACCAAAACCATCACCCGTTCCGCCAAGAGACTTAATGGGCGACTTTACAAGGTGGTTTGTGAAGGGCGATAATGGAATTTTGGAGCAGTTTCAGATTTTCATGATCGACGACATAGCCGGCAAGACTTTTGAGACTTTCCGAAAAGAGACTGCGGAGAAACGGAGGAAGGAAGAGGAGGCACGTATCAATGAAGAGGTCAACAGGTTCAGAACATACAACCTATCTCTAAAATACTTTTACCGGTGGAAGAAAAACGCCAGAGAGAAGCGCCTCAGAACTCTTCGACGAAGCGGCCGAGACCAGCTTCGTGCATTCTACATATCACAACACGAGGCTGGTCGTAAAGCACAGAAAGAGGCCGCCAAGAAGGCCGCCAAAGAGCGGGCAGAGCTCGCCAATGTGAATCGACCAGAAGAGTTTATGGACATGCTGAAGCGTAAGAAGATGAGCAGGAGGCAAGCGAGGGAGGCGTTGCTGTCTAGTGGAGTGCTGTCCGGGGCCACCAACGAGCGAGATGTTGTGGAATCGATTGTGCAACAAGAGTTTAGGTCAAGGAGCAACTCGGTTGCTTCGAGTCACCAGTCCGGGGAATCATTGCCTAGCTCAAGTCGAAAATTCGGCGCTAAAACGAAGGCGCTGAGAGAGATGTACCTGGGCAAGCCTGGTCGATTTCGTCGTTCCCTGCCATCAACATCCTCCAGAGAGAGCGAAACACCTGCAAGCACACGGCCTACCAGTAATGCATCGGCGACATGGAGACTCAAGGCTATGGGTATTGAGCAGCTGCCAGATGGGACTGCAGTGCCCGAGTCTTTGGCTTACGATATGAGGGCCCGGCCAAACTACTACTCCAGTCTTGCTTTTGGCTCTACTCTAGACAGCAGCTCGGTGCGACGAGCTTCAGTCAGCGGTGGAAATCGCATCCTTGGCTCTCCAATCAGAAAGATGGGCACTCCAACAGTCGAGGACGGACTGTCCACCAACAAGAGAAAGCGGCCGTCGGAAGAAGAAGAAGTCGAGGAAGGAAAAGTCGCTGGTAATTTGACGACGGAACGCAGCAAACATAAGCGGGTTATGAGTGAAGCAGAGAAGCTCACAATCGAGCTGAAAGCAATCCGGCAGGAGTTGGAAGAAGGGAGAGAGTGGTTCAGATGTCAGAGTGAGCGCTTACGGAGCGAGTCGCGGGGCCTTGAAGCATCACACTGGTTTGATGACAGCATTTGAAATGGCGTTTGGGTGAATACAGTTACATTTCGAAAAGAGGACGAGGAAAAGGAAAATCAGCCGGAACAACAACCTGGATTGGGTGACGTCAAACATTTACCTGTTTATATACTTCTTTCCTGGTCAGCGGGCTCCAGTCTCATCCATCGCTGCCAAAACAGACCCCCAGATACCCATGCAATACAGAACTCGGATGATGCACGAAACTTTCTATAGCACGACGCAATGCCCTCGGGGGAGCAGTTTTGTCAACCTTTGTTTCCTTCGGGGCGTCATGAAATCTTGGGCTTCCTTGGTGTATATTGATCTATCACTTTTTGTATAAGCGGGCATGGAATGGCTATGTAGCATTACCTTGGTATTTTGTGGGATGATGGTTGATGGTGGAGAATGGGCCGAGTAATGACGATTCCTGCGTCACGGGTTGTACCGGTGATGATGGCTCACGATAGTTCTCTGGCCCATCCATTTGCATGCGTGACATGATTTTGTGACTGCCCTCTTTGCACAAGAATCTATAGCAAAGTTCCACCATGAGATTCCCTCCCCCCCCTTTTTTTCGACATCTCACATGCCACACCTCATTCGCGTCGTACAATCCTGACGTTGAAAAGCTCCATCGTGACATTCCTAGTAGAAGCCCTACCTAGTCGGCGGAGGCGGAGGCGGAAAAGAAGTCTGAATCTTCATCTTGTAACCGGAGCTCAGCTCCCCGTAGCCCTCGGGGCCCAGCCCGCGCTTCCTGATGAAGCGGACGCCCATGGGCCATGCATCGTTCTGGAACTGCGCCAGGCATGTTACCCCCTAGGGAACAAAGGTATACTCGCCGGGCACCGCGAAGCAGAGAACGAGGAGGGCCTACTGCTGTTCCGCAGCGGAGCACACGACCTCGTTGACACGGTCGCGACGCGTTACTTGCTCATCAGGTGGGAAGCCCGCCGTCCGAGGAGAGTAGACGTATTTAGTATACGCAGGCTGGGGCGCGGGAAGGTGATGCTATCCCCAATGGCCGAGCATGGACTCTCGCTCCGTCCTAGTTCTAAAGTGTCATGTCAATGACGGATCAGAGAAAACCGAAGCGCCAAGTCTTGGGACTACACCTGCAGTCTTTGTTGAAACCATGAATCATGGGCTGCATCTCTCACCGTGACAGGGTCTCTCGACAAGTCCACAATCAACTTCCATGTCACTCCACAAACGGGACGTAGTTTTTCATCGTCGTGGTATTCAGAGTGTCAGCTACTCCTCCTAAAAGTTTTATGCCAAAAAACGCCAAGTTGCCAATAGTCACAGAAAATGGTACAGTAAACCCGTCCGCATATCCACGAGGTGAAAAAAAAAATGAACTTCTTCGTATAACTCCCGTTCCACCGTTCACACACACCAAGCCAATCGCAACGACGCAATCTAGTCGCTGTCATCTTCGGAAGCAGCCTCGCCCTTGGCAGCCTTCTTGGTGGCTTTGGCGGCCTTCTTCTCAGCCTTTCTTCGCTTGCGCTCAGCCTTCTCGTCGGGGGTCTCGCCGTCGTGCTTCTTTCTCTTCTTCTTGTCACCATCCTCTGTAGCAGTAGTGGATATCTCCATCTTGGTCTCCTCCTCAACGACCTTCTTGGCAGGGGTAGGGGCGGTGGCAGCGGCAGCGGCAGCAGCAGTAGAAGCATCAGTCGTGCTGAAGTCCTTGTACTCGGTGGTCCACTTGGCAGGAGTGCTGTCATTGGGACGGCCAAACTTGTCCAGCTTGCCATCAGCCTTCATCTTCTTCTTCTCCTGGGCAACAGGTCCGAGACCCCATCGGCGGGGGTACAGATCACGCTCCATGATACAACGCTTGACCTTGGCAACAACGCCGTGGTCGCAGGTAGACATCTCAACAGTAGACATCTGGGCGATACCCAGGGCAATAGCCTCACCCTTGGTGGTCATCAAGACAACTTCTTCGTGGTGCTCAATGCCGGCCTCTGTAGATTTCGTTAGCATGGAATCCATTTAGTCAACTGAGAATTGTAAATACAAGAATCACGTACCATATCTCAGAAGACCGGGAAGCATGAGCTTGGCACCGTAGCAGACAGCATTAACGGCACTGTCCTTGACAACAAGGCGCTTGTAAGAGGTCAACAGAGTCTCGAGAGGCGCAATGACTCTGCGCAAGTACGTTTCGTCGCGAGTGTTGTCCATGGTCCACTGGGCATCGAGAACATCGTGCAGAGTGACCATTGCCTTGGTCTCATCCATAGCACCACTGCGAACACGACGCAGCTCCTGCATGTGAGCACCGACACCAAGAAGAAGACCCAAGTGGACACAAAGGGTACGGATATAGGTACCAGCCTCGCAGCTGACCCAGAAAACACCGAGGTGGCGGTCATTGTCGAACTCGATGAGCTTGCTCTCGTGGATGGTTCGGATACGGAGCTGACGCTTGACGGCAGAGATCAAAGGAGGACGCTGGAACAGAGCACCAGTGAGGGTCTCGAGGGCGCGGGCGAGCTGGGGTTGGCCACCAGGCAGCTTGTCGTGGAGGCGGATGACGCAGACGTACTCCTTACCAGCACCCTGCTGGGACTTGACAAGACGAGTAGCACGGTCAATGCAGACAATCAAACATCCCGTGACCTTGGGATCGAGAGTACCGCTGTGTCCAGTCTTCTCGGCACTGTTGTCAAGGCTAGTTAGCAAAAAAAAAAGTCTGCTCCCACGTCCAGGTCATGGTCACGAGGGCGCGACGAACCGGAGGATACGCTTCACCCAAGACACAACTTCGTGACTGGAAGGATTAGAGGGCTTATCAAGGTTGATGACACCAGAGCTGATGTACGACTTGATGTCTCGCTTCAAAGGAGAGCAGCCATTGGGGATCGGTGTGAAGTAACCGGTGCGAACGAGCACTGCGGGAAGAAATTGCCCTTGTCAGTTAATCTGTCCATCTCAAACCCGACCGATTGGTCTCGCTACATGCGAGAGACCAATTGACCGCTTCCAGGACGCCGTCACTCACGCTTGTCATAGTTCTTGAGGAGAAGCGGCCACGAGCTCGTGTCCACGGCAGGCGTGGCAGCCTGCGGCTTGATGGTGTACTCCTCCTCCCCCTTTTTGCTTTTGACAACCTCCATCGTCATCTTGAACTGTTAATGTAACCGTGAGCCCGCAGCCAAACAAATAATGCACACTCGTATGGGGGTGGCTCGACGAGGGCGTGCTTGCAGGTTCGTGGTGATGTTTTGCACTTTATCTACCAACCAATGGTTT
The DNA here is from genome assembly GCA_000729855.1 of Epichloe aotearoae. Classification (NCBI taxonomy): domain Eukaryota; kingdom Fungi; phylum Ascomycota; class Sordariomycetes; order Hypocreales; family Clavicipitaceae; genus Epichloe; species Epichloe aotearoae. Next base: position 67,456 of record JFGX01000111.1, on the reverse strand, counting down.
GAAAACCTTCAAAATTTTTTTTCTCTTTTGTCTGTGTGGGGACTTTGAGCCTCGCTGGTGTGTGTGGCTGATAGGCTACGCCAGTCCATTTCGGTCAATAATAGTGGGTCGGTCTCTCAGCCACAAGGGCCAGTCAGTGGAAAACACGTCAGAATGGCAGAAAATGCAACGACTTCCGTAAAACTTGAGGATAAAGAAAGAATTATGTTCCTTCCCTTGATAGTGTCTCATTGGAAAATGTGTATTCGAAGCTGCGTAGACAGCATCGCGTGCGGATGCCAGTCTTCGTCAGCGGTCCCCGTATCAATAAGATACAATTCATTCCGTCAAACACCAAACTCCTCGCAAAACAAGTTCGACCTAATGCTGTTCCTGCGCTTCCAAACATCTCGCCTAAATGAAATTGCCATTGTTTACATCACGCTCGGTGTAGTTGTGTTGAGCTGGAGGAGTGTCTCCCTGTCTTCCATAGCCAGGATGCCTTAGCACAGGTGCTTCGTTTCTCTGCTTCTGAGGGTGGCTCTTTGAGCTTCCGCTCTCGCTGGTGTCAACCTCATGCATTTCATAAGCTTCCACCTTTGATTTCCCTTTGTCTTCAGATACCGGATTGCGGCTCCAGTGAGCGCCGCCTGCCTCTTCACTAGTTACAAAGCCAACATGATGCCTAGGGGTTAAAGCAGCCGGCGGCCACGGCTTCGCCTGTCCCTCCTGAGCACTGATCGGGCTATTGAACCGACTGGAGTATGGTGAAAAGTATTTCGGGTAGTGCTGCTCGCTGTTCGCCGTCATAGGAGAGTCGTCCCACTCTCGAGACGACTGTTGGCTCAACAACGTGTCGTCCCATCCACGCAATGGGCGGTGGCTGAGTGAAGTGTCATCGGGGCTACGGAAAGGTTGCTGTCCCGATGCCTCGCCCATTTCACGCTGATTGCTCGGTGTTGGCCATCCTTTTTGAGCATATTTTGTGTGGAGCGTGCGCAAATAAGCCCGACGTCTTCGCTTGCCATTCAGAATAATACCACAGCCAAGCAGAATCAGAACACCGACAAGGCATCCGATGGCGATGCCAACCTTGGCACCAAGGTTCAAAGGGCCGTTATCGAACCAATCCGGGTCGACCCTTGCTGTTGGGCTTGGCGTTGATATTTGCACTGCAGTCTGGGAGAAGATTTCGCCATCCAATCCAATGAAGAGACCAGGTGCGGGCTTCTGCTGACACCCTGCCTGGAGGGCAATGACAACTGTATCGCGATCGTTAGCAGTCTAGGGGTTGACGATTTTTCCATTCGAATTTACTGACAATTTGCCATTGAATATCTGCCTTCGGCCTGAAGACAGTCGGTACAGCCATGGAAATCAGGTGAGTCGTCGGTTGGCCAGACGTCACAGTACTGGAAGGCATCGTACTTAGTCGACAAGTTCTTGAATTGAACGGCGTCCTTGAATGGGCCGCAAGCTTTCCTACGGCGGTGTTAGCGCAAGGCCTGTTTCAAAATCAGAATCTGGCATTCTTACGATGTGATGCACGGGGTGTCAACCACTCGTGGATTCTTAAATGGCGCGTTACCCCATACACAGTATGACAGTGCATAGCGAACATTGTCTGGATTATCATGTCTGTTAGTGTTTGCTGTTTAGACACGGGCAGGCAGTCAACGTACACAACATGGCCTGGATATCGCTATCATTGCCACTGTAATAAGTACTTGATCTTTGGCATTCGACGCATCCCGCAAAGAGTTGTCCCGTGGGATCACTCTTAAACGCCATCTGGTCACAAACAAGATCGTCGGGCGATGTCGCAGCCAGGATATTGCCACAGTTGGGGGCGCATTGTGACTTGGCAGGGCAAAGCATCGCCTGCGCCACCGGCAGTAAGGCGGAAAGAAAGGTCAAAGACTGCAACATGATGTGGAAGCTGTTCTTCGCACCGTTTCTGCTAGCTGCGGTTCGGCTGTGGGAAGTCTTGCGGTAGAGAACGTTGCGCAGAGTCGATATTTTGTTGAAAGAGAAGCCCTGCGCAGAAGAAAAGTTGCTCCAGAAATCGTGCAGTCAACCAGGCTCTGGTGACGCAGCCAGCTGCGTTTCGAAGTCCCAGGCTCTGATGTACTCTGATGTGATCCGTACTCGTGAGCGTTAAGTCGAATCATGTCTTGCCGCGGGGGCCGAGTGCATCAAAGCTGTTGGTTCCAGGTTCTTTTTGGAGATGCACAATGCGACAAAACAGGCCTTTGACTTTCAGAGATGATCAACAAATACGGATCCGTACTCCGTGGCTCCCAGTGCAACGGTCAAGAGAGGGGTCGGCGTGACGAGCCAGTGATTATACACTCGTGCCATCACGCCATCCATGTCGTGTCCTGTTCTTTTCATTGGGAGTCCGGGGTGTGTGTGTGTGTTCAAGCCGTTGCCGGTCCTCGCTGGCCGCAGGCTCTCGCATGTTCGTTTAAGCAGGTGGAGGTGGGCCCGGCGCTTAGAGCACCAATCAGCAGTCAGAAGTGGCCGGAGTGGGTCGGAATGCTGCCACTACCCCTGCCTAGCCTACATTCTATTTAGCCTGTTGGGCCGTGTCTGAGCTTTCCAGATGCCCGATTGGCGGCCATTATCAGTGGCTTTCCCCGCTCCAATGCGGACCCTGCCGACCACCAGCCCCGTCTTGGAGACCGGCAAGTTGCACTCCCGTGTTTATTATTCACACAAACGTCCTCTGGGACTTTTTTCCGTCAATTGGAATCCGCATGAACTTGTTCATGCTTCAATATCGAGGCTCGTAAACGCTCTATGGGAGTGCCCCCCCCCACTTCTCGACAGACTGAACAACCCACCAAGACATCCGCTTAGAGCGAAGGACCCTGTGTGCATGTTCCCTTCCTGGTACAGACGCTTCATTGTCATGATTCGCAACTCTACGTCCGTACGTCCGTACGTCGGTCTAAATGCAGAAAAATGCTGCTCAATCACAATGGTCGCGCATCATAAACCACGGCGGATTGACGTGACCATGAGGTCTCGTAGAATGACAGATTGTTGCTCCTGGGAAGCATGTGCTCGAGAAGTTCTGCCCAGTTACACCAATCGCACAACTACATGAACTCCTAAACAACCTTCCATGGCGCCATACAATACGCCTGTTCAAGCACGTGATGATTATCCAAAACACCCCGAGCATCCGTAAAGCGACCTGTCCTCATAAATTGTCATATTATTCGTTCGTCCACAAGTTTGTTGCCCCTCATCATTATGATCCGGCTCTACTTTGACACCAAAATCATGGGAACCGGAGTTTTTGAACCTTGACGGGACCTTTCATGGCCAAATGTTGCGGACACGGACCTGTCGTCTCGAACATCTTGAGCGGCCCATCCTCGTTCTGGCCTCGGGGCGCTCATCTTGCTTCTGGTTTTGAGTTGAGGGCTGGTAAAGCGGCCCAGGTCATCTTGGAGACGGGGACGACTAGCATCTCTTGCGGACCGCAATTGTGTCTGACTGGACTTCTGCCCCAAGGAAGACTGGTTTCGGGCCCTTGAACGGGATCGGGATCCATGAAGTGGGCATGAAGCTGACGAAACATCTTCGATAAGATGATACTGGGCGAGATCAGCGGGTTCCTTGGACGCCTGCCGCCTAGATTCAGATGTCTTGGGATGTTTTTGATACTGAGCGGAACCGTGCTCTTTTCGCCTGTCTTTATCAGTCTCAAGTTGCCGCCCACGACTATGAGTGCGCGGGATGTCCAGAGGGTCCGCCGTCTGTGCCTGCTGATGGCGACGACTTGATAATTCGCTCTGATCTCTGTCGATATCCATGTCTTCGGTCCCGCGGCCCACTTTGAGCCGATTGCTAGATGTCAGACGCAAAACTGGGGGTTCTGCTTCAACTGGGCTGAAGAAAATCCGGCTTGGTACTCGATTCTGGGTGGTATGAGTATTCGGATTTACTAGAACAGAGTCGTCCATAGCAAATGAGATGGAATGTTCTGAGCCGGACATAAACTCATCTTCACGTATGGCGTGTGAGTTACTTCGTTCTTTAGCGCGGGATGCAGGACGTTGTTGATGAGCATAGTGTCGTGTTTGTTTGTCACGGCTGCCGTAGTCCAAACGTGAAGATTCTTGAGCTGCACTCGCTTCCAATTTTGCCATATCTTCCAATTTCTGGGAGACGGCTTTGAAGTCTGTCTGCTTTCCAGGTGCGGCAGAGCGCGAACGCTGCCTCTGCGTCTCCTCGTCACGCATCACCCTGTGAACCTTGAGGGGTCTGCGGTGCTGAAACAGGCTCGGCTTTTCAGGCGATGCTGAGTAGATTTGACCGCGGGATGAATTGCCATGGTCCGTTTGGCTGTGACGTTGGTGTTGCCGTGATTCGACTGGAGGTTTCCTGGGTGTTTGAATCATCTGAACCCATCTGCCAATTTTACCTGTTGGGTCATGGAATGGCTCATCTGGGTCTTCATCCTCGATGTAAGCCAGCTCCGGGTCATCGTCGGCCATCCAAGTCGTTGTGGTCAGGGGCTGGCTTTCTTGCTCGACCTGATCCTCAACAACAGGTATATCAATCGAAATCACAACGTCATCTGCATTGTTCGTTGATATAAGCTGTGCATGGGAGTGGTTTCGATCCCCAGTGCTAAGGTAATTGTGGCCGGCGGGTGCCTGAAATAGAGCAGAAGGGGGCGGTTCCGAGTTGACCGATGATCGGTCAAATTCATCATCAGATGCCGGCAAGCCGGTAGAGTGAGCCTGATGTTTCCATTGAGTCTTGCTCTGTCTCTCGCTTCGTCTCCGTGCGTGACCAGAAACAGGGTCCAAGTCTCGGTTGGTTCTTCCTATTATAGGCTTGTACCTGTGGCTCTTCTCTGGCAACCGAATAGTCAAATCGTTGCGCTTGTATGACGGATTGCGTTTTCGACTGTGTTCATGGCCATTGCCGCTCGAGGTGGTGTCATGAAGTTGTTCAGCAACCCGATGGCTTGGTAGATAATCTGGTACGGAGGCCGGCACAACATTTTTTGGCCGAGGCGAAAACTGATCATCTTTTTCGGTATCAGCTGGAGCTTCCCCGCCTTCCGGCCGATAGACGAGCTTCGCAAAGGGCGGATTTGAAGTGTCTACGACCAGTAGATCCGACTCGCCACGCCCCAGTATCCCATAGACACGAACTTCACCTGATTCTACTCCGATAATGGCACTCGTGCCAGCATAGGTGGCTTCGTTCTCTGACCCGCAGCGATTCGCAAAGACAATAATTACTTCCTGGTTGGACTCGACTCGAATAATCGGTTCCATACGCCCTATCCAGTACATCAATGTGTCCATATCAGGTTCCCCGGGTGTCTGATTGAAAGTCTCCGGGCTTTCCCGAGTAAGCCACGCCATGGATACAATCACCAGCCGAGCACCCGATGCCAAGGCGAAACTCGAAAACTCGAATGCGTCCCAAGGAGCTTCAAATCTGCAGGGACTTTGGAAATAGTTAGAAAAATGAGGCGATTGACTTTCAAACCATGCTTGAACGTACTTGAGATCCATGCAAATGCCCAAGGCAACGGTACCTAACCCAGGAATTCGCTGGCAGAGAAACCCAGAGGATCCTTCCAGTGCCCAGGTCTCATCCGTGTAATACAAATGCACTTTTCTGTAGTTCGCGATGACTTCGCCATCTGAATCAACGACAAGCGCCGAATTATAATATTCCGGGTTCGCGGGCCAATCATCGGCCAAGTCGACCTTTTCTGGGTATCCGGCAACTACGGTGCAGTCATGTTTAAGGGCCGTGTTTTTAGCCCACAGGGAGCTGATGCCAGATCCAATATGCTCAAGGCACGGACTAATGTGTCTGAGGGAAGAAAAATTATAACCTGTACACATGTCAATGTCAGATGCTCCAAAAGTGCCGAGCCATGATGCTCAAACATGAAGGCAACGACCAACCCAGCAACCGCAAGTTAACTCACCAGAGAAAGCCAGCTCCGGCAGCACAAGAAGATCTAGATGTTCTGGATCAGCCCGATCAAGAATGTCATCAGCCTTGCTGATGTTGTCGTTGACATGTCCGACTTGAGGTGCAAATTGAAGGCAGCCTATTCTCATTCTGCCGACAGCTAATAATGGCCATTGAGCAACAGCAACCGAGAGTGGGTGGCTCCTCTTCCACGAGCCAAGACTTTTTGCAATGCCTGCCTGGCCGGACAACGACTGATCGAAGTTGAACACTTGGCAGATGGATGAAAAACAAGCCGAGGACGCAAGCACGACGAGAAGGGGCGAAGTGCTGTTCTTCGTCGTAGAACCAAGCTTGTGCAAAGAAGAGGGTCGGGTCGTCTAGTGCTCTGACCAGAGGAGTCATCTCAGCCGCCTGATGATTGGGTCTGGTGCAGGCAGAAGACTTCAAAAGTGCAGTGGATCCATGGGGCTGCGACCAGCGACAAGGGTCTGGTCCAGTCTATGATCATTGCGTTCAATATTATTGGGCGCCTGTCCTTCTATTCTCTACATACTCCGTACCTTCTACTACCTTCCTACTCAAACACCTACGTAAACCTTGGACAAGATTATGCGCCCGCCAAAACACCAAATGCAGCTCGTCGGAACTCAAAAACTCTCTTCCCATGTGTCATGGACAGCAAAAAGTAATTTGCGATAGTAAAGAAGGAGGGCCATCAGTACCATGCCCACTAAACGCCTACTCATCGTCGCGGTTCGGTCATAGCAATTTACCAATTCGCACTCTTTGGCCGGAGTACGGAGCTTTCCAGACGCCTTTTAACAAGCCTGAGTGGCGTTTCGGGCAGATTTGTCTCCCGCTGCTGTTCTTCGCCCTCGTGAACGAGCATCATCGCCACTGGCGTTTTCAGATATTCGCCTGGCTTGAGGCTAAGGGTCGCTGAGGTCACCACTGTTTCGGCAATGCCTGACGACGTGTTGTTTTGCTACGTAGTCTTGAATTGCTCGAGGCCTTGGATCTGAGTGCGGGCGATGCTAGCGTCCGTTTTGAACCATCAGACAGGCCAGGACTGTCCCTTCGACTTGTAGGACGTGGTGTGTTGTGTGAGAGCCGCCTTTCTGTGTACTCGGGCCGGTCAAAAGGTCGGCTTGGAGTCATTTTCGGTGGGCGGTTTCCGTGTCTAGTTCGATTCCTGCGCAAGTACAGTGGCGGGAACTATGCACAGAACAATGAGGTGTTGAGTGTTGTTCTACGAGCGCAGACTGAGACAGGTCTACTGGTTCTGTTTTTGCTTCGTGATTGCCGCGTCGCGAGGACATGGATCTTCGAGGGGCTTGTTGAAACGAAGTTGATCTGGCTTCTCTGTGACGACCACGACTAATTGCCCGACCATCAAGCTTTATCGGAGTGCTTGCGCTGCGGCTTCTGGAAGCCCGGTACCCCGAAGCAGGGGTTAAGTGGTGATGAAGTGCGTTGACTGACACTGATTGATCGCGAGCTCTCTCAGAACGTATTGCTATGCTCTCCAATCTATGACATGCGGTATCTAGATCTGCTCTCTTCCTGGCTGCGGAGTCTGATCTTCCGGGGCCGCGAGACCGGCTTGCATGTCTTGATTTGGGCAAAGACGGGCGTTCTGGAAACAATGAACATGTATTGGTTCCCGACGGGTGAGCCGAGAAGCTCTTAGGTCCGGAGGTCTCGAAATCTGTCTGCTGCAGTGATCCCTCAGGAGTCAAGGTAGTCTGATTCGCATGGCTTGAAGGTCTTCCTTGATGATTGTTCCAGACTGACACGTCTGAGCGGATACTGCAACGCTTTTCCTTTTCTGCACTAATGAAAGAATTCTCTTCATCGGGACGTGTGAAATGTGAGTCGGACAGGATTAGCGGAGGTCGTTTTGGTCCCGCTTCAATTGTTATACGGCCAACCAGAGAAGCTGTTGCGGAGTCGAAGCCGAGCTGGGACTCATGATGACGGTCATAATTTGACATGCATGGCGTCTCAGGGTCAGTTCCGTAGTCCGCAGGGCGGAGTACCAACTTGGCACAAGGAGCTGATTCAGTATCGACGATTAGCAGCTTTTTTTCCCCGCGGCCAAGGATGCCATACACAAGAACTTCGCCAGACTGGATGCCAATCACAGCACTAGTCCCTGTGTACGTGGCATCTCCCTCTGAGCCGGTGCGGTTCGCGAACACAATGATGACTTCCTCGGGAGAGTCCGCTCTGATTATCGGCTCAAAGCGAGATACCCAGTACAGAAGTGTATCCATATCCGGTTCTTGTGGCACACGACTAAACTTTTGAGGGCCGTCGTTGGCGATCCACGCCATGGGTATCACGACAAGTGTGGCACCGCTGTCCAGCACATGGTGGGCGAATTCAAAGTCATCCCATGGGGCCTCAAACTTGTATGGACTGCACAAAAAGTTGTTAGTAATCATCGGACAAAAAGACTGCAGTTTTAAGTTGCAAAGCACTGCCGATGCCACAGAGCACTCACTTCAAGTCCATGCAAATTCCAATAGCAGTCTGTCCAAGTCTTTCCAGCCAGCCATCGAAAAAGCCAGCTGGGCCCTCCAAAGCCCAGGTTTCATCTGTATAGTATAGATGGGTTTTTCGATAGTTGGCTACCGTCTCGCCTTCGCCGTTTACGACAGTGGCAGCGCTGTAGTACTCTGGGTTCGTCGGCCATTTGAGAAGGGGATCAACCTTTTCGGGATATCCAACCACGACGGTGCAGTCGTACTTGAGGGCTGTCGTGCGTGACCAAAGAGAACTAATACCAGACGTGGACGGCTCGAGGAACTGGGATATGTCGTGAAGGGACTTGAAATTGTACCCTGACAGACCAAGTTAGAACTTCTGGTCGCCTCTTCTTCTCGTCCTCGGATTCCGCAGTTCGAACGAATGCGGGGCCCTGGTACAGGCTTATGATGGCTAGATGAAAATTTTAACATACCAGAGAAAGCCAGCTCGGGTAGAACTAATAAGTCCAGATCCTCAGGGTCTACCCTATCCAAAATTTTGTCCGCACGGTTCAGATTGTGATCGACGTCTCCGACCTGCGGCGCGAACTGAAGGCAGGCGATTCTCATCTCACCACGACCCTCACATAGGGGCACGCTTTCAACGCCCACGGCTTCAATCCCTTCTGATACTCCCGTCTCGGCCTGGGTGGCAGGGAGTGTTGAAAAGCGGCCGCGTGGTGCTCGGAATTAGAGCCAGATGCATCAAAGATGGGAGTCGAGAGACAGTTGCGGGATAGGAAGTCAGAGAACACATCCCGAGGGCCAGCAGAGGCTGGGCCGCAGTAATATTGTGGCAACTTCCACAGGCCAATCTGCTATGTACGTCCAATTCATCAAACTGTCGACCCGTCGCCAATGATGATCTTACTTCGGATGACGTGCCGGCTTTCGCGCCCTAAAACTGCCATCTGACTGCAGAGCAGATGGTGAACTTGTCTACGGATTAGCAAGCCTGCCAGTTCGCGAGATCGTCGACGATACTCCGGATTTTCAGAGCTATACGTCCGTAAAAGTGACAACTATTAGTCACGGCAAGGTGGAAACTCATGCACGGAAGCTTTAGCCAAGTGGACATTTTAGCATGCCATTGGTGCGTGACCTGACCGACCCCCTGGTGCCACCAAAACGGGCACACACCAATTATGATGCTGCGTTAAGCGCCAGCTCATGTGGGGGCAGGGTCTAGTACAATGCAAAGCAAGGGTGTTGTCGAATGTACATGTACACGATCTGCGACAAACGGTCTTGGATGTTTTTCTGTTTTTCTGCCGCAAACCCCCTTCCAAAGCACCCATGTCACCTGGCTTCACCCAAGATGCCAGCCAAGACCAGCTGTTGACTTGCAATAATAACGTCCTTCTCGATTAGAACCGAACTTGGTTCCCGAAACGCCTCCTACTATCAAGCGGGCTCCGGATGACAATGTTAACCTTGGCTCGTGCCATCGCGGCTATAACTCGACTTTAGCCCACATTCCGCGACTCCAAGGCCTATCATCGGCATCCATCAACGGCGCCATGGGTTATCGCCATGGGTATCCCTCATCATTTGCGCTTTGCAATCTTGGCCTACGCGAAGTGGCAAAGGGCCACAACCGCACACGGAGATCTCATCGCTTCTTCCACGCATGCGTTGTCTCGACTTCACTTGCCAATGGCGTGCGACGCACCGTATCCCAACAATACGGAGTACATTCGGGGTACATGCGGAGTACAACCCCCGAAAACATGCACGCAGGTTACGGATTACTCTATGGTGCTCTTGCAGGGTATGAGGCCTATCCATGGAGTAAACCGCGCTTGCGGTAATCGTGAATGTCACCTCAAGTACGGAGTAGCGCGCAACAATGATGCCGGTTGGCTTGAATGCAGGGATCTGTGTACAGTTGCATTGCCATGGATAAAGTCATGCCCTGCTACCACATCATCTCAAGGCACTTGCAGGCTCACTCAAGTGAGCAGGTGGCCATCACACTGTGTAGGATGGGCTTGCGAGGGGAGCATGTGAGCGCCGGTGTCTGATTCGGCTTGCAAAAAGAGAAGGCACATTGTACGGAGTACGGACGTAGGTACTCGGCAGATGCCTGTGAAGCTGCAACCGAAGCCCATAAATCCATTGAAGAAGTATTCAAGTCCGTACTTGTGCTGGAAGTGCGGAGTACACGGAGGGCCATGAGGAGGTGGTCCTGTCAGCCCGTCAGCCTTTCCAAGCACCATTCATTATTTCATCATCTACTCCGTACTTAGTTCTGAGGCTGCTCCCCGAGGGCAGGTCTGGGATACAAAACTGATATGTACGGACGTTATGTAGCACCTACGGACTACATACATACATACATACATACATGCGGGATTCCAGGCAGGCTGGGAAAACGGCCGTGGTAGGGATGCCTCATCCTCAAATCCCGGGAGTTCCGCCCCCACTCCCAATTCACCCAATTCAGTGCAAGATGGATGTTTGTCTTTGTCCAGCAGACAGCAAAAGCCCCATTTCGGGCGGAACCTTCAGGCAGGAGGGCAGATCCCGCTAGTGGTAAGTCGGCAAGGCGGTTGTCAAACCTGTTTCGTGATTGGGTGTCGTTGCAGGGGTTCGAACGAGCCCGGGCGTCTAAACGCGTTTCTGGCGAGTCTGACTGGTCCGTTTGCCAAAGCCTGGCCAACGTGCCCACAGGCTCACGCCACGCCACGGCAGGCTACGGCACACCAGACCAGGCGTGCCTTGCCTGGCTCTTTCTTTTCTGCACCGCGATGCACTGTGATGATAAGCCTCTCCTAATACGGACAAAAGCTGTTGGTTCCATCATCTTTTTGCATACGGAGTACGGATTACCTGGACCGGTTCAGGCAAATTTGCACAGAAAGCGACCCCTCTCTGCCTCCCATCATGCTCTGCCGTCTTTCTCGCCCCCCCACCACCTCCAAGGTTCGCTGGGTGGTCGCACGGCATGGCAGCGATTCTTCATATAATAACGTGAGCTGGTGCTTGTCCGGCCGGCCAAGGGCTGCTTGATCCGAAGAATGAGCTTTGCCTTCGCTCTCGCTTTTTTTTTTCTTGTCTCCCCGCGAGACAAGGACAAAAGTCGGGTCGCTTCATGGCTATGAAACACCAGCACATTGGACAGAAAAGCTACCACCGGGCCATGTGAGAAGTCCAACGAACCAGCAGCCCTTTTCCCGTCTCGCCCTGTACTGTGTACACTCCGTAGAGCGCGCTTGTTGGACTCGTTCCGTCCGAGAGAAGATGGACATGTCAGCCACGCACCTAGTGGCCCTCCTGCTGGCTGCCGCCGCCAGCATCGCAAATGCCCTCGAGGTGACGCCCGGATCGCATTGCGCAGTCGAATGCTTGGACTCGCCGGGAGGGAATGAGTTCAGCGCGGCAGCTTCCACGACAACGACGGACGACATCACTTGCAGAGACGTCGACTATTCCACCACCAACGTCGGAATCAAGTTTCGGAAATGCCTCGACTGCTTACAGGGCAGCACCAAGGTCGACAGGACCGAGTCCGACCTCAAGTGGTATATATGTACGTTCAATGTTTTGCCATGTTTTATACCAATCTGCCCTCCCGATCCATCTGTTCATGTCGATTCCTCCTTGTTGCAACAACACAACCCAATAACACGCCACCAGATAACTTGCGATATGCCCTCGGCACGTGTCTTTACGCCTCCCCCAAAGCTGCTGAAAACGGCACTGTAGCGGCTCAATGCGACAAGGACAGAGCGTGCAAGCCCTTGAAAGCGCCTCTGGTTGCTCCAGGATTTGATGGCAACCCGAACAGCCCATGGAATTACTGCACGGAAAAGGACGGGGCCTTCATGGGCGACAATCTCTCGCCTTGCATAAGCTGTCTCCAAGCCACCGAGGGCGAAGTATATCTTTCCAACTGTAAGACGAAACCATGACGATGCTGATTCCCCTCCTGCCGTGCTATTGATCAGCCGAGCTGACGATGATGTAGTCATGGCTGCCCTACAAGCAGGCTGTGTGCAGCAGCCAACAGACGGCAACATTGTCGGTCTGAGCGGAAGCGTCTTCACCACCAACGCAGTCAACATGACAAACCCGCCCAGCAAGGACGGCGGCAACCAGTCCGGCGGCACTCTGTCAGCAAGCGTCATCGCCGGCATTGCAATCGGGGTGGTCCTCATCTTTCTGCTGGCCATCGCATTACTCATCGCCCACTTCCAACGGGAGAAGGCGGCCTACAATCGATGGCAGCAAACCAGATACTACGACAGCTACTCGTCGCCGGGTGCGCACTCCCACCAAAGCAACGTCATGTCCCACGCCCACCGCCGCTACTACACCGGCAATGCTTTCAGCGGGAAACCAGCGCCGGCAGACTCAGCGGGCGAATACTACGATCGCATGGAAGCCGAGTTGAAGACTGCATCAAGATTGCCCGTCAACCTGCGCCCCAATCATGCTCCGCCGCACAGCCACACCTCGTCCAGCGTGACGGCTCACGATGACGAGGGCGCAGCAGGCCCAGCAGGCCCAGAAAGTCGCAGCCCGTCTCGCGGCCGCTCCATCGGCCAAACTACACCAGCCCGTACGCCATCGCCCCCAGCACAGGTCCGCCGGGAAAGACGATCCAACACGCCAGACTCCTTCGCCATACAGGCCTACCTTGACGCCGCGGAAGAGTCTGCGCGGCTGGCCACTCAGAGGTCCGCCCCCGTGTCCGCCGAGCAGAAGGACCGCGCCGGCAGCACAAGGACCTCTGTTGTCCCATCTGTCTCTGCCCCCCGTGCTTCAAGAATCCGGCTGCCCAAGATGCGTAACCCTGCCAAATTCTTCAGTGGCCTGAGGTCATCTAGAAGCCACCGTGAACTAGTCATCTCACCTCCCCTGATGACTCATGATCCGAGGTTCCACGATGTACCCATGGGCATGTCCAGGGGTCGACCGCCACCCCTTGTGGGTGTGAACAGGCGTGATGCCTACATTGAGGTGCCTCTGAGAAGCGGCAAGAGCACTCTATACGGATACTGAATGGCCTCGGATGACAGTCTAGTCTGGTGCGGCGCGGGTCTGCGTCAGCAGCCGTGGTATTTTGAAGACCTTTTGTCCCTTTTTCATGGAATCATAGTAGGCATAAGCATCTCGTTCTGACAATCACGCAACATTTGAGTAGGAAGGAACTAGCAGTGGGAGTCAAGGTCATCTCGCAAATTCATCACACAAACAATCGTTACATCAGATTCAAGTCCAAATATACACCTGACTATACTCTTCCATCTTCCTTTCAAATTACATCATCCCAACCGTTGACCACGACCTCTCGTCCGCCAAGAATCTGGCAACGGGCCACCTGAGGTGTTTGCACCTGTACCAGCGCCGCCGCTGCCGCCGCCACTACCGCCCAGCCCATGTCCAGAAGGACGAGCAGGGCCTCCAAACCTCCCCTGAATAAAAGACTCTGCGGACCGGACGAGTCGGGAAAGTACAGCAGGGGTGGGGATCAGGTTTCTCCCGCCGCCGTAGTTGGGCCAGGTCCTGGTCAAGAAATCATACAGATGTCCCGCGAAGAGTCCATGAAGCTGTAGTAGGAGGTTCATCGCACCTCCGGGAAATAGAAGGTTGATTGCGAGCATGGCGTAGGGCATCATCTGGGCAGGCATAGTCACAAACATGTAGTTGACCTTGGCGCCACTCTGCTCCTGCGTCACGGTATAGGCCATTGCCAAGATGAGAGCAGGCAAAAAAGTCATGAAGCCGAAGCCAGTAAAGTGATTGGCGACCTGAAGCTCGAGTCAGCTTCCAACTAGTCTCTACAAACGTATGGGCGGTTCTCATGGTTTTATGGGACAAGGTACAAGACAAGCAGAGTAAGACAAGCTTTGGCAATACAAAAATGTAGGGAGCTAAAAAACCACCCGAGTGAGTAGGTAAGATAATCACACGAGCCATCCATAAGAGACATCCCACCATGCCCACACCGCAGAACAGTCCTGATTGCGAAAGGTGGACTGAGCCGCAGTGCAGGTGTACTCTCCCTCATTTCTAGGAACCGTGACAGAAGTGGAGGCGTAACACTGTCCGGGCAGTATATGAGGATTTTTCTTTTTCTTTCGGACCTTGATCCAACATGGGCACAAAGAGTAGGCAAAGCGACGATGCGAGAAAGTTCATAAACAGAGAGGCTTACCAGAATCGTTCCACACACAAATGTAAGGTACCAGATTAGGTCTTCCTTTCGTGGGAACCGAGGATTGCCAACTTCCAGTTGGCTCAAGTACGTGTACAGAAAGTATGTATCAAGCAAAAGGCCGAGGCCCGGTGACGTGACGAAAAAGGACGACACAATGCGCCATATCTGAGGAGGGAACTGGAACAGGTAGAATGGGTGGAATATGAAGTACTTGGCTGGAAGCACGCCGAGCACGATGCCAGCGGATACGACAAACGTGAACGTTGCGATGGATCTGTGACATGGAAACGCGACATGGTCAGCTAATTTTTGTCGCACGCTTGTGAGTGCCTCTGACGAATAAGTTTGCTTACCTGGACATGGGCGGCAGCCGCATGTAGTTTTCGATGGCAACATCCATCGTGACTGACGGGTATGATCAACAATGCTTGATTACGAATTTTTTTTAGCAAGAATCACAAAGCATGCAAGGTAAACAAGTGTCAAGTCTGAACGTGGACTTGGATGACAGATAACCAAATAGTGCAAAGAAGCTAGGCAGAACAGTCCAGCGTGGTCATTGCAAGTGGCGTCGTGTCATCTTCTAAAAAGACAGCAGAAGATGAAGAAAGGAAGACTCAAAATTCGTCCAATGTTGCCAGCTTGGATTTTAGCTACCTGCAGAGCCTCCACTATGCCAGTAGGCGATGTCTGGTGCATGTAGCGGGGTGTTGTGGAGACGATACGTTTGTCCATGGAGAAACGGAGGCAATTGAGCACGAGAGCTACCCGGAAGCTTCAACGTTAGCCGTCATTCCCAGTCAAGACTCCTCCATATCCACAATCAATCCGGCGACAACGTCGTACGATGTTTTTGCTGTGATTAATGTGAGGATACTATTGAATTCCTCGTGGTACCCATCTCAATTGAGCTGCAAGCGCCCCTCTCTGTCTGTCCATCAAGCAGTAACAGTTGCTGCTGGGGGACAGGCAATCGCCTCTGACGTAGTTGACTAGCTCAGCTCCGACACCAACCATGAGAACACACGATCCATTGAAAACCGAAGAGGCGCAGGACGCCGCTTGGGAAGCAGGAAAAGGGGCGCTCATTGGAGCTGCGAAATGGGGTGCCGGCGCTGCTGTCCTCGGTGGCATTGGCTATGTCTGGTCGCCAATTTATCGTGGAACAACGGTTCAATTCAAAGTGTAAGAAGGGCAGCCACACGCACTATTTCAAGCTGACTTTGCGCTGCAGTTACCTGCAAATGTCGGGCATGGTGTTGGGAGGTATGATTGAGGCCGACTGGCGGTTGAGACAGTACGAAAATCAGATGCGCATGCAGCGCAGATGGATGAGGGAAAAGGCGAAGTGGCAGAGGTATGAGGAAGAGTTTGGCAAGAATGAGGGGAACAAGTGAGTGTGGCCGTATCAACAGAACATGCCGCCATCACATGTAACAACATCAATCGTCATGGGAGCATTCTGGCTGGAATACTCATCACACGAATTTTCCGCTTCCAAAGCTAAGGCGCACTGTGCCCATATCCGAACTGGTTTAACCCAACGCCTATATCATGCAATGAAAATAGCTTCCTACATGCTTCACTTAGCTGCTACCTCGAATTTCTTTGGATCCATATTGAGCTTGCACAAGCGCGCAACACAGCCGCTCAATTGGAGCAGTGTTTGTACGCCCTCTAAGATCTTCATATGCGTGAAGCCAATCTCCTTGATAAACTCCAGCTTTGAATGCTCGCTCAGTGTTGGGATCGTCTTGGTCACCTTGAACATGGTACTGATGATATCGTGGCTAGAGTATCCCAAACCCCAGAGTTCCCTCAAGGTGTCCAAAGCCGAGTCCACATTCCCCTCATAGCATGCCTTCAGCATTGCCTGCACTTTGATGGGATGCGGAGAATCAACAACTTTAAAGACGTTATCGCCCGATACGAAACCGAAACCGGCAAAGGTAGACTGCAAGTTATTGATGGCCTGACGCATGTCGCCCTCAGCACTGAAGACCAGAGCAGCGAGACCGTCGTCACTGTACTCGACCTTCTCAGCCTCGATGATTTGTAGTAATCGCTTGACGACTTGCGAGTCGGACAGTTTAGCGTAACGAAGGATGGCGCATCGAGATTGGAGGGGCTCAATGATCTTGTTGGACTGATTGCACGCGAAAGCAAATCGAGTAGTGTTGGAGTAGATTTCCATAGTCCGACGAAGGGCTTGTTGCGCACCAGATGTCATGCTGTCGGCTTCGTCGAGAATGACGAGCTTGTGTCGGCCTGGAGGCAGCGTTACCTTCTTTTGTGCAAAGCCCTTGATTCGATTTCGAACGACATCGATACCTTGAGGTATTCATCAGTCAGGGTTTACTTTTTTCAAAGGAGAGAAAGAGTCATTGCCCAAATCACACACTCACCCCGCTCGTCACTTGCATTCAACTCCAACACAGCCTCCTTGTACGACTCCCCGAGCAATTGTCTGGCCAAGCAGAGCACACTCGTCGTCTTCCCGATACCCGGCATTCCCGAAATGATGACATGAGGCATGTTTCCTTCCTTTGCAATGATTTTCAATCGCTCTATCGTCTCTGTGTTACCGACCACATCGTCGAGAAAAACGGGACGGTACTTTTCCACCCTGCCGGCCTTGCGTTAGCTACAACGGCTTGACGCTCGTGATTGCTTTACACTTGAATTACCAAGGCAGCTCATAATTCAGAGACCCATTCGAAGATGATGCGAGAGCTGCCTTTGTGGCAGCGGTCGAAGACTCGCCCTTTTCCTCGGATTTGGCGGCGGGCATGATGATTTGCGAATTCGTGATGGATGTGAATAGTTCAACAAATCACTTTACGCGACCTGGCGCGTCTCCCGTGGTTGCCATGGTGGGGGGGGGGGGGGGGGTGGCCACAACTCGCAGGCTGGGTGGATTCGGAGATGGTCCGTGCGCCACGTGCCTGCCACCGCCTTGAGAATGAGCGGCGGCAAAAACCCAGCAACGACAGCAATTTTTCCTCGACATGGCGGCGAACTTTTTTTGCAAGCACGACGGAATCTCGCAGCATCACAAGGCCAGCCCGGTCGCGACAACTCCTGATCGATAAAGCGTACTAAGACGGACTCTCGGACCAACTCAGAAAGTACGGGAGCTACTCCCAGCCACAAGAATGGGTGTCGCGAAGAAAACGAGAAAATTCGGCCTGGTAGGCACTTATCGATAAGGCGCTTCTGGCAATGACAAGAAAAAAAAGCTGATGGTCCCTTCACCATAGGTCAAGCGAGTCCTCGGCCAGCGCGATGGAAGATTGAAAGTGAACCAGCAGAAAGCCGAAGCCGAAGCCCAAAGAAAAGAGAAGAAGACAGTCAATGGCGACCTGGTCCGCGAGGCGCCGCAGATGCCCAGCAACATGTTCTTCCAGCACAACACCGCCCTCGTTCCTCGTATGTCTTCTCCGACGAATGCAATTCTCGGTTGCATTTGCACTAACGTCTCCCCGAACAGCGTATAACGTGCTAGTGGACACCAACTTCCTCAGTCACACGGTCCAGCGGAAGCTATCACTACTCGAATCCATGATGGACTGCCTGTACGCCAAATGTAACCCAATGATCACATCGTGCGTCATGTCGGAGTTGGAGAAGCTGGGTCCCAAATACAGGCTGGCCTTGCGGGTGGCTCGAGATGAACGATGGACAAGATTGGAGTGCGATCACAAGGGTACCTATGCAGATGATTGCCTGGTAGACAGAGTGAGCAAGAACAGGATATACATTGTGGGCACAAACGACAAAGCGCTGAAGCAGAGGTTGCGAAAGATTCCCGGTGTGCCGCTGATGAGCGTGGCGAGGGGAAAGTATGTGATTGAGAGGCTACCGGACGCCCCTAATTCTTAGAGTCATGCCGCTAATACCAAGGATAATTTTCATGACCATGTATTACCAGTCGGTCAATCCACATTTGACGTTTTACAGAAGCAGCAAAAAGAGTAGGTACCCCCAAGATGCCCCAGCGACGGACGGCTCGCCCCCAGGTCGGAGTATGCCTGGTTTTGGTCCCTCGGGACAGCCAGGGAGCAGATTTTAGATAAGAGGGTTGACGAAATTACCTTTGGAAAGGAATTGGCGGTCCCATGCCGAATGGAGATTCTTGGCAAACTGAATACGTCATTCAGCGCATACTTTGGTTGGGGCGGTAGGCAACTGCTTTGCTGACTGCGACGGAGTGCCAACAATGATTGATAAAAAAACTAGCACCAAGATGAAGATACTATTTGTCCCCCACCCACGGAACCACGAAACTCGACGCCCAACCAGTATGGTAGCACATTCTACGCAAAGCTATCAACTTCCTCTCCATAGCCTACGGTGACAATGGAGACTTGATCCGGCCCACCTGCGACACCACCTGCGCCGCCTCGGAGACAAGCTTCAACGCGTTCGGGTTGTTCGCCACGCCGCCAGTAAACTTTTGGGCAACCATGGCTCCGCGGTTGGTGAGCCACGCTGTCGCCAGGGATACCACATGGTCATAGTAGTCAGGCTCCCACTCCTTCCAAGCCGCCAGGATGCCCTTGAGCTCCGGGATGAACTCGTCTGCGTGACGCATCTCGGCGGTCAGGGTCCTGCCGGCCGCCATGAAAGCCCGGTGCAGGACGGCGTCATTGAGGTAGTTGAAAACCCCAACGGTTCCCTGCATCGACCCGAGCACTTTTTGCAGTGCTTGCTCGTCTCCCTTGCTTGCCACTTCACTCAGCAGATTACTGAACTTGCTGACGGTGCCGAGCGGGGAGTTGCCCATCATCAACGTTCGTTTGAGGAGGTTGAGCGGCCCGGGTAGGAAGCTCACGCCCTCGCGATAGGCATACGACCCGATGGTTTCGAAGATGCGGTCGTTGGGTGTGACCGGCAGGGTGTAGTCGGCCGCGTCGCGGACGGCCAGGCCGATTCGCGGAAGGCTGACGTCGTATACTCTGTTCCAGCCATGGTACACCGCCATGGGATCGAGCTTGATCGTCATTTCGGCGCCGGAGAAGAGCTTACCGGACAGCAAGCTTTTTACAAAACTGTCTATCATGTTGACCTCGCGGACGTGTTCCAGCTGGAAGCCCGTCTTCGGGAGTTGTGCGGCAGGAATGAACGTCATTGCTGTCGAGCCGCACGTGTCTTTCAGCAGTTTAAAGCCGCCGCGGAGGAAAAGCGTATCCGACCCATCACCCGAAAGGCTCTTCAATCCGGGCCAGTAGGGCCGGCTTCTCACGGCCAATTCCTTGCCTTTGTAAATGGCAGATCCTGTCAGCTTGACCAGCGAAAGGTACTTGGATCGTGGCTGTCCTGGCAAGGCAGCTCGGGCCTCGAGATGATTCTCGTGCTCGTCCGTCACACCGCCATCTTCATAGGTCCAGAGCATCCGACCGTCGCCAGTGACGTATGAAGAACGTCGGAGCAAGCTTGTGTAGCCCTCCTCATCATTGTAGCCAGCTTCGTCGTCACATGTAGCCCGGTTCTCGATCAATTTGCACAAGTCATAGTCGCAGGTCTCGGTTTGCAGCGCCTGTGTGTTTGGCGTGCAGCAGAGAGCTCGCTTTCGTCCCCCTGTTTGCAATGTTAGGCATTCCAAAAGATAAAAAAACGGTCGACCGAAGGAAGGTGACGGCAAAGACTTACAAGCACAGCCGCTGTACGAATCTCCTCGTTCATCTGTCAAGAGAGTGACCTCTGATCCGCCACACGTGTTGTCCGCACAATCACCCTTACCGACCCAGCGGCAGTCCAGCAGTGGTGGGGGATCGTTCTTGGGACAACAGAACTCATTGCCGTGCTTGAAAACTGTGCCCCAGCCCGTATTGTCCCATATGTATGCCAGCTTTTGCTGGTCACTCTTGCACGAGCTTCCACTGTCACGGGATCAGCCAGCGCTCAAAGATCCAAACAACCAAAGGCCTCATGCTCGAGAACTTACACTCCATCGGACCAGTTGCACTGGCTGAGGGCGTCACTGAATATACCCATTTCACAACAAAATGCCTTCTGGCCTCTGGTGCAGTGAGCCGTCTCGGAGGATTCTCCTGGTGAACCGCCATAGTCAGACGTTGTGATTTTGACCTCGCCCGCGTGGCATTGTCCATTGCAGTCTCGTCCGGCGTTTGTGCCGCCGGTGCCACCTCTCCATTGGCATTTGGTCATTCCGCTGCCCTTGGGGCAGCAGATGGGCTTGTAATCTTTTGACTGTCCCGATCCAATTAACAACACCTTCCAAGACGGGAGAGAGATGGTTCGGATTGTCAACTTACCCTCCCAGCTTTGTCATAGCCAACCTGGTCATCACCTGACTTGCAGGAAGTGAGAGAGTCCTCTTGGACGTAGCAGTCTTTGCGGAGATACGAGTTCAGATCGTCTTTCGTCATCTGGCTGGCTTGAAGCGTCTTCTTGCTCAGTGGTGAGTTGAGGGTCAATTTGTCTTTGCCCGTGAGAGCCGCATGCGCTGTAAAATCAAAGTCATCTGTTCCACCATGGCAGAGTTAGCCAGACAAGCTGCGAGTAGTGAAGAGATGGTGTTGGTGTTGACGCGTACCGAGATCGGACGCCCAGATCAAGGAGCCCGAGAAGCCAGCAGCATTGGCCCATTCGACCTTTTGTTTGAAAGTATCCTTGTCATCGTATGAGATCCACTGATTTGTGTCAAAAGTGAAGTACTTCACGGCCGACTCTTTATCATGGATGACCTTGATATTGGGGTTCTTCTTCAAGATGTCCTGCACCTCATAATACGCAAGATCTGTCACCGTTTAAGCAGAGATCACATCCAAAGGTTTGGATCAAGACCTACATCCGCTTGTCTTGGTGCACAAACCCGGCTTCGCACCTCCCGAGAAAGGGCACCCTGGCGTTGCACAGCTGGGACTGGCAAGTGTGAAAGCCCGACCGTAGAACCCGAAGCCCAAGGCGATTTTGTGAGCTGGGATCTTCACGCGCCAGAACAGCTCTGCAGCCAACTTGATCTCTGTCAGGTTGGTATGGCCTTGGACAATGGCGCCGCTACCAGTCATCAGTTTATGCATGCATTCGTGTACACCGCCATCACTTGAATAAATGGACGAGGCTTACATCGGATTTGTGCTGTCCCATATACCGTGGAGATCGTAGGACATCTGTACAAGGTCAATCAGCACCTGATGCTGGCGAGTTTCTGAGTTTAAAATCCAACATACCAAGTTGACCCAGTCGCAATACTTCATCATTCCCGGCAGATCGAACCATCTTAGATACCAGTAAGAAGATGGCGCTGTGAAGGTGATGCCCAAGCTGCGCCCAGTTTTGTCAAACGTGGCTCGGAGTGTCTTGACGAGCTCGACGTAGTTCTTCGTATCCTCCTTCTTGCCACCTCGATCAGAAGCCCCGGGATACTCCCTGTCGCAGAGATGTCAGCAACCAAAGTTGTGATGTTGAAAGATGGAATGCGAAGCCGGGGCTGTTGCTTACCAGTCCAAATCAACCCCGTCAAATCCGTAGTAGGTCAGAAAGGCGACAAGCTCGTTGGCAAACAACTGGCGGTTGGACGAACTGCGGGCCACGTTTCCAAAGATGGGCTGTGTATAGGTGTCGTTATCCGAAAACGTCCAGCCACCAATACTGACAAATATCTTCAAGTCTGGGTTAGTGGTCTTGAGATCCGACATGTCATCGAAGAGAGAAATGGGTGTTGCGGCGTCCATGGTTGTAATCTTGAAAGATGTCGGGTCCAGGTATGCAAAAGCATAATTCAGATGCGTTAGGGCGGCGACTGGAACTTCTCGTCAGCTGTACTCATATACCTTGGAAGCTGGGGAAAAATCCATACGTGGTAGGTCGCGCGGTGATGTCTTGTGGCAGGTAGATCGGGCATTCCAAGCCTCGTAGTACCCAATAACTAGATGCTTTGTTAAACTTGGTGTCCGTCACGGCTTTTCACACGGCGCATCTTACCTCTTGACAAGGTCTTCCCTTTCGTTGACCCTCCCGGAGGCGAAGGCTTCTCATCGCAGTTTGACTGGCAGCCTTTCCCACAGAATTCTGGCAAGGTTCATGTTATAAACTTGCACGCTTGGAAAACTTGTGCCACAATGGGGGTTGGGCGGGTGCATAATACCTTTGGTGGTGCCGCAGAATCCGTACTGGGAGCAGCAAGTGTTCAACGGACATGTCGTCTTGCCATCCTTGGAGTCTTTGCCGCACTCAGCAACGGCACCGCAGTTACTGGTACAGCCTTTGCCGCAGTAGGTAGCACCGTAGCCGCAATTTCCAGATTCTAGACGCTGATTCAGTAACGGCGTTGTCAAGTTTGGTCATGGAAATGGATCCCTACCACCACAGCATGCCTTGTTGCCGCAAGGTCCTGGACACATGTTAGGTGCACGAGCATTGTGGAAGAAGATGGCTGGAGAAGCAACTCACTTCCGGGGCCACATGTGTAGTCTTCTCTAGCTTGCAGGGCGCTCAGGACTCTAGTAGAGTCACTGTCCCGAGACACTTCAAGTCGACGTGCATGGAGGCTTCGATGAGACGGAGGATACAGCAACGACTCAGGAGAAGCAGAGGATAGTTCAATCGTCTGCAGCAGCGCCAACGCAGTAACAAAAATTGACTTCATGATAAAGAAGTGTGCTCCTCTGCCCGAGAAAAGGCATTGGATTGAGTAACAAGGGATTGGCATGCCAGTCTTAAGGCACCGCTCGTGTAAATAGCCATCCGCCGCATCGTGGCATTACCATGACCCTCCCAACTGTTCCATGAATGTATCTTTGACCTTGCTTCCTCTCCGCACGCCTGAGCCAGAGTGAGCTTGTCTACCAAAGTAAAACGCACTCAGCCTCGGTGTAATATGGGTAAGCTGCATTCACACATTCCTGCATGTCAGCGTGGGATTCTTCATCGTCCGTGTAATCCCTTTTCCAACCTCGACCTCTCAGACTGCGTCAAAAGCAGTCACGTAGACAATCGTTGGCGGCATCTGGAACATTTTGATGCAGGAATTGAGGTAATATTGATCTTGGCAAGTTTGCTCTCATCTGATTCATCATTTAGATTGCTTACGGGTTGCACACGCGTGAAAAGTTCAGCTTATTGTCGACGGCAAGAAGATGACTTACTTGTATTCCCATCTGCGCGTGGCTAGCAATCGTGGGTATAGTCGCACATCACGTGATGTGACAGTAACCCTATGATGGACGGAATCGAATCTTTCAAATACTTCCTGCATGCTGCATTTCGTACATACATGTAGGTGCTGCGCCATATGGCCTAGGGCCTCACCTCGATGTTACGGAAGACTATAGCTCTGTGCCAAAATTCCAAAGTTCATATTCTAGCCCTACAGGGCATGCTAGGAATAGAACCTTCTACTAAAAAGCATCCACACAGCTTAAAGTATTCTAGTACGAATTCGCACTCATAGTCGGTCAGTTAGTCAATTAGTCAATTAGTCAGTCTGTCGTCGATTAGTCGATTAGTCGGTTAGCCGATTAGTCGATCAGTCAATATTAGTCAATAGTCAATCAGTCAATCAGTCAGGGAAATCAGGATTTATACTACGACGTTAGCATACGCCCACTCATGTACGCCTCTTGTCTCACACGGTAGGGTGGCTGTAATTACGAATCTTCTTTCATCTTTGGGTTTTAGCACAGAAGTAACTATACTCTCCTGTAGTACGATGTGGCATTGCTCACCAATCGCGTGCACCGTGTCGGAAATTCATCTCGGCAAGTATGTATACACAATGAGCTCTCGGGTCAAATAGAGCCGTGTCTCCTTGATACCGTTGCGAGAACTCAATCTCATCTGGCTTTTGCTCCACCAAGCCTGACACCTCGGCCATGTCTGCTCTTTTCATAACCGTTCTGGCCGCGATTTTGACCGTCCAAGGCCAGCAATTTGATGGCTACGCATTCCCCCATGACTTGCTTGGGCTGAGCCAGGACTGCTTCGCAGTTGTAAACAGAACTGTATCGTCTTGTCCTGCATGGCTGCCGAGATATGCCGGTTTGGAGTACGTACACCGAAGTTGTTGACACCGGGTCCAGCATATTGACAAGATGTAACATGATAGGGGAGCGAGTGTTGAGATTCTTCCCGGCGAGCAGCTTACCACGCTGTGCGAGAGCTCCTGTCAGAATGACCTGCGAAGTCTTCGAACTTCCATCTTGGGAGCATGCACAGCATCTTCCGATGTCATGGTTCCGAACAAGTTCGCCTACCCGGGTGAGTTCTCCATTGTATAACCTGCCCTGGAGCGAACGACGAAGTGGACAAATCGCAGACACCGTCTGATATTTTGACTGGCAGCAACTCTCCTGGTTGACCGTTTTCTCTACGCGGCGAGTCTGTCATGTCTGAAAGACAAGTGAGTCAGTCCTCTCGTGCCTGGTTGATGCAACGACAGAAACTCCAGCCCCCGGACAACTTGACTGAATCCGGGTTTCCAGGGCGTCCGGAAAGTATTGCGACGCTGTTGTGGCTGACTGGGCCAACCAGCCTAACTACACCAACGCTCAGACGTGTTCTCAGTGCGAGCTGGGCGTACAGCAGATACAGCTGGGATCACCGTTTGGGTTCGGCGACACGCTCGCTCGGGCTTTCGCGGATACAACAAAGAGCTGTAGCGCGGCAAATTATGGCTTCGCTACGCCAACATCTTATGCGCTCAATGCCACTGCGTTTCCCTCTCCACCTGCCTGTACGGGATCGGCATACACAATCAAGCAGGATGACTCGTGCGTCACCATCTCGGTAGCCAACGGCATGTCGACATACCAGTTGATCACCAAGAACAATCTCAACCTCGGATGCGACAATCTCCCTGCTGTAGGTCAATCACTCTGTTTGCCCACCGGGAGCACCTGCCGTACTCATCAGTTGGATCTCTACGACACCTGCGAGACTCTGATGGAGAGCTGGAATGCAACCCTTGCTCAAATCCAGGCATGGAACCCAATGATCAACTCGGCCTGTTCTAACCTGGCGTCGTGGAGAGGCTGGTATCTTTGTTCGAGGTAAGCTAAAAAGCTCCCCGTCATCTACAAGTTGTCGTCGTCTTGACACAACAACATGATAGCTCTCCGTCGGGGACAGCCACTGTCGGTTTGGGCAACACCGTGACGACCCCAGCCCCAGTGCCGACGAATGCACAGGGCCAATCCAATACAAGGTGTGGACAGTGGTACCGTGTAAGTCGCTTCTCAACGTATTTACTCGGTCAACCATGATCTAACGCTCTCTCGTAAAGGTCGAGGCTGGCGACTATTACGCTGCAATATCGCTCAAGTTCAGCCTAGCCCTCTCGGACTTTTATTTCCTCAACCCCCAAGTCGATTCAACCTGTGGCAATCTGTGGGCCAACACTTCGTACTGCGTCAAGCCTGTAGGGAACATAGAGACCTACTCCGGCTACACGACTACCGCGGCGGCAACCACGTTCACACGTCCAGTGACGACAACCGACTTCGTGCCCAGCCCAGTCCAGACAGCTACCTTGCAGCCCAAGGCCTCCGGCACTATAAGTGACTGCCAAGTGTATGAGAACGCGTTTGACGCCACTTCCAAGCTGAAGAACCTGTCCGTGGCAAATTCGTGCTCTAGTTGGGCACACTTTGCCAATGTCACCGTCGAGCAGCTGGTGGAGTGGAATCCCAGCCTCTCGGCAAGTAACTGTGTGCTCCAGGCAGGGAAAAGCTACTGCGTACAGAAGTGGCAGACTCCTCGTAAGATCTTCCGTCATGGACTTCACCTTGTCTTGTGCTCTCTCTGCGCGTTGCGTGTCTACTGACGTCGGTGCGGTGCGTACTTCTCTAGCAAATGTGGCGCTGCCATACGACTACTGCGTGCCCGTGAACCGCACGCGCATACCAGCCTCGTCAGTTCAGCCATCGGGTTGTAGCTGCTACACAAACTTCCGCATCCAGGACAAGGGTCAGATGACTTCTTCCGCCATGTCTGTCTGGTGTTTGCATGCTGACTTTTCCTGCAGCCAACTTCAAGTGCTCCATGGTTCCCGATCTGTTCGGCGTCACGGTGGCGGAACTGACCAGACTGAATCCCTGGATCGGATCCAACTGTGATACTGGTATTTGGAGCCAGCTGACCCCAGATGGTTACGAACAGGTTTGCGTCTTGGGATCCGGCACGCAGCCTCCCGGCTCGCCAACAGCCACAACCAGTACAGTTCTTTCCACGACAACCACCGGAACAGCTCCGCCGGCTCCTACTCAGCCCGGAGCATCCAAGAATTGCAAGAAATGGCACACAGTCGTTGGTGGAGACGGCTGTTGGAGTATTGCCAATGCAGCAGGTACCAGCTTGGATGAGTTCTACCGGATGAACACTGGCGTGGGGTCGGATTGTAGCACGCTTTGGTCGGGGTATGCTGTCTGTATTGGAGAGTAGAGGGTTGGTTTTCAGTGCCACTTCCGTCGTTGCCAGGTTTCTTCCGCAATAATTCAACCGTAGTCTAGATTGCGAGACTTCTGACTTGGAAGCGGATCTAAACCGCACGACTGCTCCTCCACCCATGAGTCGCATGTTTCCTCGCTAACGATATCAAGAGATGATTTCATATAAATGGCGACAGCAACTCTGAATATGCCCGTACCAATCAATTAGCAATATGCAGATCCGAAAGCAGATTTCGGGGTTTTGCGCGATGCCACCATCGTGTCTAGTTCTCAAGGGCCTCACCAGCTGGAGAGAAAAGCTCACTCGCAGCTTAAGCCTCCTCGCCTAACGACTCCTGCCTCCAATGTCCAACAAATTCACTCTTGTCCTCGGTTCCGTCAATGTATGGGGGTCTCACATACTGGTCGTCCCAGTCACCTTTTCCAAGCAAGTCATACTTGTGTAGGTACTCCTGCAGCGGCATGTACATCCATCCCACATCTTCCTCCTCGTACTCGGTGGCACCATCATGGAATGGGGCGGGAACTGTGTAGTTCCTCTCCTGTGGGGGGAATGGGGACTCCCAGTTCTTGTGCAGAAGCTTGACGACTGGCGAGTTGACACCGGGATGGTCCACGGACTCGAGACAGAGATCATCCACAAAGAGACAATATTCGTATCTGGGCGTGCATGTAGCGTATACCCAGTCCACATCGTCCTGCGGGTTAGCAGCGTCCGGCCGGAGACGGTCTTCGAGGTTCTTTGGGACCCAGGACTGGAAGTGATCTCGGACTTGGTGGGACGTGGCTCCGCTAATGACAGCTGTTAGTAGTAGCAGGCTCAACATGGACGCGTTGCAAAAACGTACTAGAGTGTCTCATCGTCGATGGCGTGAAGATGATGAAATTCCAACATGTCTTGGCGGATGTAGAACCTGAGCTCTTCCTGGACCTTGCTGCGCAGGGCTTGCAGCAGGCGAACCCAAGCTGTCTGGTTACCTTGGGAGCACCGATATATCTAGACCTTGTGCGTCAATGTGACGCACCTTTTGCACCATCTAAAGAGGAGGGCGTGAGGAGTATGTCTTACCACGAAACCCCAGGTCGAATCGTGGAACTTTGTGCACGTCATGTTTGACTTTATATGGTCAAAGTCGATGTCAGGGCTCGACGTGTAATCGAGGTAGGTATCGGTCCCGGAGACCGGAGAGGGTGCTGCCGAGTGACTGCCCATCATGGCTCGAGGAGCTTCACCCCGCGCCGAGTGTGTCGTGGCGCCGGTTTTGGTCAAGGTTGTGAATGGCGACTTTGAACGGTTCTGGGCGGCGCGGGAGACCTGTCGCAAGGCTCTACCTCTAGCTGCAATGCGTCGCAACATGGAAGAATCGAGGGAATCGAGGGGGCGTATGGGGTTGGTTGTGTGAGAAAGGGAGTGCACACGAAGCAGAAGGCGAGGGGCGCTCGCTCATTTTAGATGAATTGGTTTTCATGTACAAACACTTCACGGTCCTCCAATCAGATGCCATCCCACGCGACAAGGTTGTTCTTGCACTGCCAGCATGTCTTCATCACCACCGCGGCGTTCTAAAGGGATGGTACTCCGTAGATGACAGACAATTAGGATTCCAGCAAAGACGATAATAGACTGTTTGTTTCGGAATCTGCTTCGCTGCCGCTGCCGCCGCCGCCGCCTTGTTCATAGCGGCCGACAGCCACTCGCCTGCACTGAAGTTGCCCGTACATGACGAACCCGCATGTGGGCAGTCTTTTCGACTTGAAAAAGAAGGGAAAAAACCACACTTGGTGATCTATGAAGTAACCCTCGGCGCAACATGGACTTGTCTAGCCACACCAAGAGCAGTCCGGCTGGCAAGAGAAAATAATCACGCAACGCCGGGATTTTTCATCTCCGCGCGGGTAGAGATAAGGGTAGCGGAACGAGAGCTACATTTTCTCATTACAAGGCTTTTTGTCGCGGCCCGCTCATCTGGACTACGGACTAGACCGACCTGTCGGAAATGGAAGGCCCCTGCTTCCCCGCATACATATTTACAGTTTAGCGCCGCGACGTTTGGTTGAGTGGTTGAGTGGTTGAGTCGGTGAGACACCATTGAGACACCATGACACACCATGACACACCATGACACACCGTGACACACCGGACACACCATGACAGACAGACACAGGCCCCGCCATGTGACTTTGTGCATCCGCGAGTCGGAGTCGCGGGGGCCGGGCTGGTGGCGCCCCGTCCGTCGTGTCTGTCAGGCAATCGGAAAGCGCCCCATTGTGGGTTTCACGACGAATGACACTCGGCTTTTTTGGGAAAAAAAAAAAAAAAAAAAAAACAGCTGGAGGGGAGGGCGAAAACGTTGCCCAATGAATGATCCCAAGTCCACTTGTTTGTGCATACATAGCGCACCGTGCCGTGCCTTGAAATCCGGTACGTACTCCGCGGATGTTTGCTGGAATAGTCCACGGTGCTTTTTATTCGCGGCCCTTGCGCTCTCACGGTCCACGACTCCACGCCCCCAACAGAGACTCCTCAATCTTCTCGGTCAACTGATAAGGTCGCTGCGATTTATGCACTTCCTCCCACCTCCCTCCGTCCTCCGTCCGGGCTGAGGCTGGGGCGTGTCCACTGTCAAGAACAACTCCGAATGTTCTAGTAGTCATCGGCCTTGCCTTTACGCCATCGGCTCCAGCTTGTTTCACCCAGCGACATAACATAACTCGGTACACCGTACGTCTTCTCCCGCGGCCACTCCTGCTTCTCCCCCTCTCACCGCTACATTGGTTCGTATTTGCAGCCGTCAGTCACAATCGTAAGTCACACTCGTACACTTGCTCTCGGCTCGTGCGCACATAGACCTGGAGATGGAGAACGACATCGCGTCGATAAGCCCTTTCTTATCGCTCTACTAGTCGGCCGACTTCCGCCGTCGCCCCTCCCTCTGCACCCCCTCACTCACACCCACTCACACCCACTCACACCCACTCACACCCACCCACTCACATCCACTCACTTACTCAACTCTATCGCACGCAGTTCTCGCTCGCAGATCTCAACTCCTGGACTTACATCGCCTTCGATCCCGTCAGCCTTGTCGCAAAGCCATCCTTTGTCGTCTACCACACCAATCATCAATTCCCGTTTCATTCATTCCGGCAATTGCTGGCCACGATATCTATCTATCCATATTGCCATCTCGTCTTTAGCCGCATCTCCCTCGTCTCCAAATGCAGTAGCGACGCTCCGGTCCCCTCTACTACTGCTCTCTGCTCTACCCCTCCATCTCCTCCACAACAAACCCACATCGTTGAAATCGGGTTGGCACCGCCGCAGCGGATAGTCTCGTGATCTCGCCTTGAACAGACGCTAGCGAATCACTCGCTATCTACTCGATACAATCACTCTTCACCATCTCAGTTTCAACTTGCTACCATCTTTCACCGACCCAGCTCCAGCGTCGCCCGTTGCCAGCCGCTTGCATTGGCTAGCAGTTCCTCTCGTGGCCCCCGTCACTGGTCACTGTCCTTGACGCTGGAGTATGAGGCTTCCAGCCGGGCTCACAAGTACAATAATACGACACCCCCCCCAGGCGGGCCGTCGTGCGTTTTGCGATAGTCCACGGTGGCCTCGACTTGTCGCAAAAGGCCATCGCTGCCTTCTTACTTTCTTCACGACCTCGTCCGGCTGGTGTGCCGCGATACCAAGCCCTTAGCCGGCACCTCAGTTTCACCATCGACGAGAGAGCAAAGCGATGCCGGCCCAACTCACTGGCCCTATGGCGGCTAGCATTCCCATACACGTTTCCAACGACCAGACCAACAACAACTTTCGCAGACAACACAAGCATTCTCGCTCATCGTATTCGGAACCATCCCCCCTGGCCAATTCGAGGAATAATTCCTTGACATTCCGTCCTCCCAAGAGACTCATGTCAGCCCCGGATAAGACCATTGCTGTCACAAACGCGAGCGGGCGTCAGGCAGCATCCTTTATCCGTGTTGCCACTGCCGTCGGCTACCGCGTTCGCGCGCAATTGAGAAATCTTCAAGGTGTAGTTGCGACCGAGGTCTCGACAAACCCGAATGTAACCGTCATAGTCGGTGAGCTCTACACCATACACAAACCGACGGAGGAGAACAAGGATGTCACTCAAAACGGTCCCATCTCGGGTGTTGGCGTCAACCACGAGCTGATCTCGAATCTTTTCCGTGGCGCTCAACTCGCCTTCATAAACACTACATTCTACGGCGACGAAGTACAGATTGGAATGGCTCTCGTCGACGCCGCGAAAAAGGCTGGGGTACAGCATTACATCTACTCATCCATGCCCGATCACGCTGCATACAACAAGAACTGGCCATCCCTGCCACTGTGGGCAGCCAAGCACGAGGTGGAAGAGTACATTAGGGAGCTGGATTTGCCTGCCACCTTTGTGTATACCGGCATATACAACAACAACTTCACGTCCCTCGCCTATCCGTTATTCTGCATGGAACTGCAGGACGACGGCTCATTCATCTGGCAAGCACCTTTCCACGAAGACGCCAAGCTGCCGTGGTTGGACGCCGAACACGACGTCGGCCCCGCAATCTTGCAGCTGTTCAAAGATGGATCAAACAAATGGAAAGGCCACCGCATCGCCCTAGCCTACGAGTATCTCTCGCCCAAGGAAGCCTGCAGGCTCTTCTCTCGAGGTGTCGGTCGTCCCGTCCACTATGTCCGAGGCCCCATCGAGATCAAAGTACGAATCCCGACGGGATACCGGGAGCAGCTGGAGGCGCTGGAGAAGCTTTTCAAATTGGATGAGCCCGACCCGAAGAAGCAGCCTCCTTACTTTGGCGACATGAAGCTCGAGGTCAGCTGTCCCACCGAAGCGCTCGAGCTCTGGGAAGGGCCCAGGGGACTGGAAGAGTACGCACGAGAAATGTTTCCCCTCGAGGAGGAAGCCAATGGATTGACGTGGATGCTGGACGAAGATGAAATCGACCAGAGATCGAATGCTTATGAGAAGCTACAAGCAACGACAACATCAGTTGAGCAACTCCGGCTTCACGACCAAGATGACGATGACGACGATGACGAGGACGATGACGACCTTGTGATGCGAGGCTTGAAGAGAGATGAGGAGCAGTGGCTGGCATGAAGCTTGTGTTGCCAATTTCCGACATGTGTCAAGCGCACGCTTTCCAACACCATCTCATGACATGTGAGGATTTTTTCTTATCAGTAGTGTTGGATCAATTGCAGGTACGAGATTTTCATGGAAAAGTTAAAAGGTAAAAAAAAAAAAAAAAAAAGGAATATAAGAACTGCCGCAAAACTCCTGGTACGAAATCATGAGACGCAATGCATGCATCGGGGGGGTATGCTTCATTATTTCTGATTTAACAAACTAAAGTGCTCGCTGGTTCTGGGTTAGGGAAAGCAATTACAATGTAATTAGCTGGTGCTAGGCGCTTGTATGGAAAATCCAAGGAGCATTAGGAACGTCAAGGCAACATGATGAAATAAATTCGATATTGTGCCATGTGCAGTTCTGCTGTTTTTACGCACGAGGACGAATTTGTGTGTGCATGATGAGAAACAAGAGCGTGGTCGTAGTAGGTCAGCGGGCCGGGCCCAATGCAAGTTCGGGGGACAAAAGCCAATGGAAGGGAAACCCGACGAGATGAGTTGAAAGTCATCAGGGCGCTCGACAAACATCAGCTTCGTCGAGTTCCTCACTCTTGATCATGCAGGCCAATTGGTCGGGCGGCATGATGCCCCGGGTACTCGTCATGGCTGGCTGTATTTATAACATCCTAGCATGACAGCGACGATGGGAATATCTCATCATCCGCAATCCACCTCTTGTCTATGCACGAATCTCGGTAACCGCCATTCTTCAACCTCCTGAGCATTATTTTCTTGCACACCAGCAACCATGTGCCAACGACCCCCCCCCCCATTTCCATTCTATAGTACAACTAACTGTACATGTGCCCATCGCACCCCGGGGCACACACGGTTCAAAACTTGCCCCTCAGCAGATTCGCAATCATCTGCGCCCCCGTCAAGTGCGTCGTCTTCCACAGGGTCGGAAAGTCCAGCGTGCTCGACAAGCCGTCCGCGTACCCGAAGAACAGCATGGGCGGGATCCAGCCGCGGGCATACTCGAGCGCGAAGCACCGGTCGGGCATCTTGTACTGCTTCACCTCGCCGCGGCGCAGGTGGTGCACGCTGCCGGCGGGATACACCTCGGGCTCGTACTCGCCAGGCACGTAGGCCCATTGCTCGCCGTTGAGGATGTGGAAGTAGTCGTCGGCCGTGTGGCGACCCGTGTGGCCCTCGGTGCCAATGGCAGTTCCTGTTTGAAAGAAGTGTGGTCAGTTTATCACGGCGGGGCGTCGTGTCGTGTCGCGTCGGGGAGAGCGAACGAACCGAAGATGATGAGATATTCCGTCACACCTGCACGGTTGTGGACGTGTTAGCGAGGACCTTTTTTTTTTTTTTTTCCCGCACTGGCTGAAACGGACACATACTAGCATGCAGGATGTACATGGCTCCCATGGCGCCGCCGGCGTTGTTGAACATCCAGTCCTCGTTGACGTTGATGTAGGCGCCGTGCGTCCTGTGCAGGTCGTCGACGATGAACTTGACCACAGATCGCGTGTCGTTGCCGTGCTTGGCCAGTCCCCGGGCTGACACATCCCTGAGCTCCTCGAGGCCGAAGATGTAGAACTTGTGCAGGTTCTGCTCGGCGACGTACACCATGGAGGCCAGGAGGGCCGTCAGGAGGGCCAGGACGCCGAGGAGCGACGTGATGGGGTTGCCCGACGAGCTCTTGGCCGAGCCGGAGCGCTTGGATTTGGAAGGCATGGCGATGCACCGGTGGGTGGGTGGGTGGTCAGTTCCGTTGAGGACAATGGCGCTGCGAGACAGGAGACGAGTTGTGACCAAAGGAGCGGTGGAAGTTGGTGGTTGGAGTTGGAGTTGGAGGCTGGGAGAGGGAGCAGGACGTGCTCGGTATAATACTTGGTACCGAGTACGGACTACAAAAAAATCATTCGTCGGGGGCGTCGGGAGCACCGTTCGGCCGCCCCACACGCACACGTCTCATCATGATGCATATCAGGTCTTGCTTCAATCTCAGGTCCAACAACGACGTCCGCTGTCAACTTCACTCGTTTGCAGGCCAAGAATAATTCACTCATAGTGGCAGCACTGGATGCTATTCATCAACAAACGCTGCTTACTTGAATATCGGAAAAACAGCCCCGTCACCTCCCAACACAGTCGTCATCATATCGGACTCCCGCTTTGATATTACGGAAGACAAAAAAAAGAAGCCCCCCCCCCCCCCAGAAAAAAGCTTCTAAATATACATACGTCGTCGCCGACAGCGTGCCTTGACCCTGGCTCCCCGGCTGCCTTCCTACTCCACATCGGAGTCGCCCAAGACCTCAGTCTTGTCCGGGTCGTCGCCATCGTCATCCATGTCGTCCATGAGGGCAGTCTCATCAATGTCTGCATCCCCCATGGTGATATTTCCGTTGGCATCGCCGTTCTTGATTGGAGACTCATCCGCATCGTCGCCGGCGTTGTCCTCCTTGGTCTCCCTCTTGGCCTTGAATTTCTTAACGGGGGCAACCACTCCGAGTTCGCTCTCACGTCCTGCCCATCGTGCAAGTCGCCGCGATGATCGTCTGAGAGCCGCTGCATACGCGCTGACCTCTTCTCCGTAGTCGTCAGGTTCGCTTGTGAGCAGACACAAGCCACCAAGGCCCTTCTCGCGGAACGTAGATGCCTTGTCCTTGCTGGTAATGTTGCGGATGTAGCCGTCGTCCCCGTCACTGTCCTCGAATGGATCCTCTTGGGCCTGTATTCTCCTGTGTGCCCTGAAGACGGCCCCCTCTTGCCGCCGGCTTCTGCGGCCCTTGTGATGCTGTCTTCGCAAACCGCGATCGAGAATGTACTCGACGCGTTCGTTGCGATTGCGCTCAACAGCGAGCTGGTGTGCTGTGGGAGGACGAGGCTTCCGGGACCCGACGCCTTCTGATCCATGTCTCGCGGGAGACGATCCCTCGAAAATTTGGTATTTCAGCCCCAGTCCTCGTCGACCGCCTCTTCCTACGGCACGTGGAGGTGGCGTGGACCTGGTGCTGTCTCGGTCTGAATCGTGCTTGGATGGTCGTATGCGAGGCAGGATCGCCGGACCCTCTTCCGCGTTGGCGGCACGCTTACCTCGCTTCGTCTCCCTCTCATTCAGGTAGGCCTGGTCCATCTCGAGAATCTTGGCTCTCGTCTTCTGCTTTTCCCGACCGAAATGGATTTCCTCCAGGCTGTCTACGTTTTCTTTGGCTCGCTCTTCCTCCGTCATCTCAATAAGCTCAGGGACACCCTGGTTGGCAACATCCAAGCCGTAGTCAACGCCAGAGCCAAAGGGATTCTCTTCACAGCCCTCCTCGGTGAAGTCGGACTCAAGGTAGAACCACATGAGCCACAGGAAAGCCAGTGCCCGAGACTGGCTGCTGTATTGGGTCTTCATGATGAGATCGTGGAACTCCTGATGGTCCGGGAAATGTAGCTCGGCAACCTTTTGCGCCGAATGGCACATGGAGAAAATGAGATTGACCGGATTGGTCCGTGGAACGTCGACCCTCTTGATCTTCTCCAACGAATTAGGCTCTTCGCGGTCCTCGGCCCCGCCCTTGAGAATGGACTTGAGTCGTGGTGCATCCTGTAATTGTTTGTATGCATGAGCGTCCTGATGCGCCTGTAGCGATGGTATCGCGTGGTACGTTCTCAGCTGCGCCCTCATTTCGGGGAAGACTGTGTATGATAGAGTCAGAGGCGATGGAAAGCTGCGCGTGAAGGTGGGGATTCGCAGCGATACTTACAATTGAGCGTCGTGTTCATGCGGCCGACATTGACCAGGAGGCACACCATGGCCATGCCTTTGGCAGCGTCCCGATCACTCAGCAGCTTGTCTCTCAGCACCTTGCTGGTCTTGCTGCTTCGAGACATGGTGTCTATGTAGAGATCGGCGAAGCACTGCTTTCCGACGGAAGCGTCGTACGAATTGGTGAAGACCTTCTCGTCGTTGTCAAAGACAGCCTTGAGAAAGTCGTACTGGATATCCTCTCTCCACAGAGGCTCGCCATCATCCTTCTTCAAATGTCGAATTTTGCCAACCTGATGCGGCGCATCGCCGCCTTTGGCCCCTCTTCCTCTGCCCCGGGTTGGCTTATCTTGCAGCTCGGTGGGCTCGTCGGCCATTTGGGTGTCGTCATCATCGCTGGCAGCACGGGAAGCGAAGGACTTGCCGTCATGCGCGGCGGGCGAACTAGGTGGTTCCATGTCCGACGTGGCGGCGACTGAGCTCGGCGAAGCAGCCATTTTTGCGTGCGAATTGGTGCGTGTAGAGAGCCAGAAATGTGCGCACGCGTTGGCGTGCACGTAAGAACAAAAAAAAATGTTGCTGGGATGAGGTATTCGCGTGCGTGAGGCGATTTCGGATCAGCGTCGCATGATTCGAGATGAGATATGTCTCCCGCGAGCTGCTGGCGTATTGAGATGCGTGGTCTTGAAGAGTTGCGTCTAAATAATGGCGGATGGATGCAGAGCTGGAGGAATGAGGATGACGAGCAAAAGGAGAGCGGGTGGGAGTTGGTGGCGAAGGCTGATGCCGGGTCGAACCAAAGGCGTGATGCTTCAGAGAAAAAGCCACCAGATCGTCGCGGGTTCAAGCACCAGCAATTGGGTTGAGTTGGCCCCTGCATTCAGCCTGGCCTAGCTCAGCCTGGCCTAGCTCAGCCTGGCCTAGCTCAGCCCGGCCTAGCTCAGCCCGGCCTGGTTGGTGCTTTGCTCTAAGAGTTTACATAGTTTCGTCGCCCAGTTCACCAGCCATCAGCCACCAGCCACCAGCCAGCCACATCAGACCTTCCCGACTCGACTGCGTTGCCCGCAGCTGCGTCGTTCGTCGTTCCAACATCAACAAGCACCCCGACTTCACAAGCCCGAGCACAGCTCACCGGCCACCACGGCCACGCCCAGCGCACTTACTAACCAACAGCATACCCCGAAGTAAGAGTATCGGTCTATTCCGTGGTCGCCATTTTACCCAGATCCGCGGACGCGATTGTGGCTCAAGGTATGCATCAAAGCTTTCTTGTCCACGCCTTCAGGTTCTTTGGAGAAAAGCTTCTGACAACAACATCACGTCTCCTTAGCCAGCGTCTACTACACCCAAGCAGGAAGCAGGAATTGCCTATCTGAGATCTCATCTGCACACCGACGCTTGCCATGTCGACCCCCATCAAGTCGACGCCTACCAAGCCAGCGCCTGCCACAGATAGCCCCGGCACCTGGCGACATCCTCGATTGAACGAGATTACGAGGCGGCAAAAGGCAACTAGTTTCACCGAGAAGAACGTTCGACAGATAGCCTACAACGTGGTTACTTTGCTGGCGTTGTGGTCCGTACGATTGGTCGCAAAGCTGAAGATCAATCCTCAAATGTATGCCAAGCCGTCCTCACAACACGAAGATCCCAACATGAGAATTAACCTAAAGCCTGCCTTTAAGCGTTTCGAGCACCTTCCGAACATATCTCGGATGGGCATGGTTTGTTTTTCAGCTCGTTCCCTTAATTCAGATTGGCCTGGCGTGCCTACCGCTTGTTCGCGCAAAGGATGATCTCGACGATATTCCCTTGACAGCTACTCAACGAAAGCTCCTGGGGCTTTCTCCGTCATCGGCTCCCCCGACACCTGACGCCAAGTTCAGCACACCCCCGCGATACTCGCGAACGCCGTCGATCGCAGGCTCTGTTGGTAGCAGAGGGAGTCACGCCAGCTCTCCGCTCTCGGGCTGGGGAAGTCCAATTGTGCAAGGCTCTTTTGGGGCCTCGGGCTCACAGCATTCTCCCTTGGGCAGCCCTCTGTTGCAGAAGAGCTTCAGCGGGATGGGAAACGCACGAAGATCCTCATTCGGGTCAACAAGTCCCTTCGCCCAGAGTACATCAACAAACCTGTTTTCGGAACCCGGCCCCCCAAGCCCGTCTGGGGGCAAGCGGACAAGCGTGGGGCTGAACAGCAAGTGGCTCTATGAGAGAGGAAGGCGACCGTCTGGAAGTGCGTGGCTTTATTAGGAGAAGCGTTGTACCATGTAGAGGAATGAGTGGAGGATCATGCAAAAGAAGCAAGATAGACCAAGTTAAGGTTTGGGCGCATGGCATGTCAGCGATTTGTATGGTAGGAACGGCGCGCGAATGGTCATCACAGCTACTGATGATGGTACATGGGGGGAGAAATGAAAGGGAGGATTGCAAAGAGGCAGTTTGCTATCGCATTCCATGCTCGGCTCTCGATATGTATTGAGGGCTTCATGTAATCCGCGCTTGTCTTCCGGCGGCCTCCCTATGTGTTGGGAGGCAGCCAGCTACCAGGGCATTTCGAAATGAGGGATACTCAAACTTTGTGGTCTCATTTCAGCCTGATGAAGCCCTCGAATACAAGGCATAGATTGGCACATGGCTTGACAGATGTTGGATATTGATGCATCATGCAGTACAGTAAGCAGGAGTTAAAAAAGCCGATGCTGATATAAAAAGAGGCACCAAAAAGCTGTGCGTGAACCGGGACTCGAACCCGGGTCGCATGCTTAGGAAGCATGCATGCTAACCGCTACACTATTCACGCTCGTCCGTGATGTCCTCTAGTTTGTCTAAATAGTGATATCAAGGTACGAGGGAGGTAGTACTTGCTTAAAGGCTGGTACTCAGTATTCGTCATGCGCAATGAACAGGAACGTGACGATAATGTCAGCACCGGATCACGGAGCGTGAAAGAGAATTGGGAAGTGCACGATCAGGAATGGCTTCGCCCCTCTTTTCTCCACGTTGCCCTGGTCATTATGGAACCCCGTCACGAACTTCGTTTCTGCATCGATGAAAAAAGGGCCTCGACATCCGCGGCCAAAGATGGATCGGATGAATTAAAGAGGGGGAAACCCCGTGCGCAAAGAGAGGAGAAAAGGGGGCGTTGCCCCGTGCATGCTTGACCCAGCTTTACCCGGTGGGTGGCTTTCATATAATTCCCTGCCCACCGCAGCGCAGGAGAAGCAAGTGAAAACAGGTAATACGGAAAGAAGGAAAAAAAAAAAGAGGGTGATTCTTGTGAAATGCTCTCCTCAAGTCTCGTGCTCGCGGCGGCGGCGTCATCCGCCGCCGCGCAGCTCAGCGACCTCCTCTCCACGCCGTTTCTCAACCTCACGGCCCTCAGCGCGGCAAGGGGCGAATCAGTCTTCGAATGCTGGCAGCTGGCCAGCCCGTTCAAGGAGACGGCCGTGCCAGGCATCGCCGGCTCCCTCAAGCTATCTCTGGGCGAACTGGGCAGCGCGTCGTACGATGTTATTCCCGCGCGCTTCGACGGCGGATTCCACCGCGCCCCCGCGTTCCAGTAGGTTTTTAGGTTCCTTTCACCGCAGCAAATTTGATTGATTGATTGCCCTTGCCCTGCGAGATTTGTAGGGGCTGCGCGCTGCTGACACCTCCGTTACCCAGATATGTTCTTTTCACAAGCGGGCTCGCTCACATCAGTCTGTACGCGGGGGACGAGGAGGTCTGGGTGCACGGCGGCAAATACGGGCTTCTCATCGCTGCTGACACTGCTGATCGGAGTGCCCATGGCCATCGGACTCAGTATCCCAGTGCTTCGGACACGGTTGCTCTCGAGATTCCTATCAGGGATAGAGACAGTTTCAAGTACAAGGTGCTTCATTCTGGGGCGTGTCATGAATCGGAAACGACTGGGATATGAGATGCCGTCATGACGCGGTGGGAAAGAACAGGAGGATGGTAACATGGACCCGAGATTATGCGCAGCAGAACAGGTTCAGAATACGTTGATCGGGGTCGACGCTCATACTACAGTCATTTTCGAAACCCTCGTATCAACTATTTTTTTTTCGGGAATTGGCGCCAGCGTCGTGGTAGGAGAGGAGAGAACAATGGTTGCGTTGCCGGCCCATGCGGAACCGGGACCGCCTGAGTGGATGCTCGGCACGCTACATAGTAATGGCCCGGACTCCTGCGAAGGAAGTCAGATTGGATCGAGGCAAAAGTAGAAATTTTTTTCTTTTTATGATGGCGAACTGACTGTGTGACTGTCTCGATCTTGCTTCCATCTCGTGGCTGGAAAAAAGGCTGGCCGAGGAGACTTTGGTAGCCTCTCGAAGAGCGTCAGCGGTCTCGTGACGACTTTTTGACGACTGGAAAGAAGAATTCAGACATGTATACGGAGGGCACCGACCGAGGGACAAATATGGGATACATACCAAAGCGGACATGTGGCAGAGCGCTTCAACAGCCATGGATCGACGCAGCATCGATCAAACTGGTGGCCGCATGGGAGGACCCTAAGCTCGACGCCGTCCATGAACGGTCCCGTACAGATGGAGCAGCGTTTCTGCTGTGCGTCGGCGTCTACATTTGTGCTCCAAGATGTCTTGCCATCAGAGACGGGTTGATGAGCGCGCGTGGGAATAAGAGCGAGGGCCTCAGGTGATAGCGTGTCATTGCGTTGGTGCGGACGTGTCGTCAGCCCCGGATGAGCCCCTCTACCGAACCACGGGAACATTCTCTTCCTCAGAGCATAGGCACAGAATGAGGCGAATATCACTAGAGCCATGCATATGCCTGTCGCGAGGCCGCTTGTCGTGGACACGCCCCCCGACACAGCTGGCGGCGTGTGAGAGGGCTCACTGGGCGAGTCGGAGGGCGTTGAAGGCTGAGACATCCGGCTCGCGAGTGCGAATGCGAAGAAGTGATGGGTTGTGAACCGAGGAGAGAGAGAGGCAGCTGACGAGTCGGTAGGTGTCGACGATGATTGCTGCCGGCCGGCCGGACTACTGGACCCCAAGAAGTGGAAGCCAAGGCGAGGGATGGATGGAATGAGCTTGATGATGGAGATTTGAGCTTCTTGGATCAAAGCTTCTGACAGTCAGTGCGAGGAGGCAAGCAGCTTGATATGAAACCACGTCGGACGGATGGCGCCGAGGGCATTTAAGAACTGCTGCTACCCCGGAAAAGGGACAGCAGCGAGGAAATGACGTAACAATAAAATAAAACAAAAATAAAATAAAAATAAAACAAGCGGCCTCGGATCAAGCGTGCCGTAGGAGGGAGGACAAACTCATGATCGTGTGCCGACACGACAACTGCTTTGCCTGCATGACCCTCCTCCCGGCCGCACGTCCAAAATCCTCCATGTCGTCTTCTTCCTCGCGGTTAAAATCCCGTGCCAATTTTTCTTGTCTTGTCTTGTCCGCAGCTTTTGAGCCCCCCTGTCATGTCATGTCGTACATTCCCCGTCTTTGATGCCAAGTGTGTCCGTGTCAACAATCAATCATCCGGCCCCCCGTGACCAAAAGGCCCTGACAGTGTGGCAGGACATGCGGGTCTGTCTGTCCGAGGACAACAAGAAGCCGGTTTTTTGGTCCCAAATTGCGGGGTTGGGCGGGCAACGACATGACGGATCGTGGAGCTTGGACGTGGCTTGTCAGATGAAGGCATCTTTCCTTGCCAGCCTGACTGAGCGCATCAATCTCGCTGTTGAAACATGAAGAGTGATCCGTGCAAGCTGACTCTGGTAATAACGTTGGGCGCCCAAAGATAAAGATCGGAAGAGAGGAGGGAGAAAAAGATTCTAATGTGGCGGTGCACCGAAGCTTCCCGAGTCCACGGAACCGTTTGTTGTGTCATGTACGTGTAACCTGTTTACACATGCCGCTTTGCATGACCGACATCTAATTCTTCCCGTCCCTCATTATTTTGATGCTAGAGCAGTACTGTGCACACAGGGTGGCACTTCATGTGCTTGCTTGCTTGCTTGCTGATCCGTCAATTCCCTACTGTACGTAACGCCGTCTATGCATACGCAAGGCGGCAAGACGCGGTGTCAGCGCCCCCGGCGGCGCCTCTTTTCGTGTGTGATGAGAGGCCCTTGAGCACGCCAGCGAGATGGTTTGAGTGGAACGCCGGGACTGTTCATTCATTCCGACCTCAAGAAGCTAAGCTCCTTACAGGGCTTAGGTTCTCCCAGGGCCGGGGTGCCATGCTGTCGTCATGTTGCAAGCCGTGCGAGCTTTTTGCTCGAGACCTCCCCGTTCAGAGTCACGCTTGAGCTACAAGATTCGAACTCATTGCTTCATGTTTGTGCTCTAGATGGCCCCATCGCTCAGCCTGTTGGCTGTGGGTCATCATTCTGGTTATGTCTATCTACAACGTCTTTGATCTTTGGTATCAAGTCGGTCATACGGAATGGTTTTGGCATGACCTCGTCCTGTGATTCGGGATTAGCATTCCTTTCTTCAAAGATGGGCCATCGGTTCTCCATATCGGGGAGCCCCGTCACTCACCATGCCTGCATCCTGCGCCTTCTTGACTTGCTCGGGTCGAGCATATGCGGTGACGGCAATGATGGGGATGTGCTTGATGATGGTGCCTTGACGTTCGAGCTCCCGAATTCTTCTTGCGCAAGTCAAACCGTCCATCACGGGCATTTCCACATCCATAAGAATGACCGATATGTCAAACCCGTCAGAGCCGCCGCCTGCCCAGAACCTGGACCTCTCGAGAAAGTCCAACGCTTCTTGGCCGTGATTCGCTGTATAGGTCTTGTTGCCTGCGTTGATGAGCTGTCGGTTCAGGACTTTTTGATTGATCAGATTGTCTTCGACGATGAGCACATTGTACGGTGGAGAAGTGACCTTTTCAGCCTGTTCAGACAGGCTGTCGGTGCTCGGCGGGATCCTCCTGCCTGCGGGTTTGGGCTGCGGCGAGATGTTGCCATCTGAACCGGGATTTGGAGGCTTTGGGACCCCTGCACCCGATTTGACGGGGGCGATTATGCATTTTGCACTCTTTTCGCACTTCACGTAGAAATAGAAGCTGCTGCCCTCGTGTTCCTGCGAGGACACGCCAATCTGACCGCCCTGCATTTCCACAAGCGTTCGCGAAATGAATAGACCGAGACCTGAGCCGCCGTACTGCACATGAGTTCGCGGGGTCGC
Source organism: Epichloe aotearoae (assembly GCA_000729855.1). Lineage (NCBI taxonomy): Eukaryota > Fungi > Ascomycota > Sordariomycetes > Hypocreales > Clavicipitaceae > Epichloe > Epichloe aotearoae. Next base: position 24,358 of record JFGX01000111.1, on the reverse strand, counting down.
TTGTTGGAAACGACGGAAGAGAAGCTTCATGTCCTCATCGTTGATGCCGGAGCCGCTGTCCTGGATGGTGAACTGCAGGAGTAGGGGGGGAGCAGTGGCCTGTTCCGACCCATGACGGTTGTGCAAGAGACTCTGGCTGAAATCGCTTCTTTCGAGATACGTAATGCCCTCCTGCAACAGCTTTGAAAGGTCGGTAAAGGCTTTCATCGTGACGGTGATGATCCGCTTCTCCTGATTCTGAGTGAACTTGATCGAGTTGGTGATGAAGTTGATCAGGACCTGCTGTAACCGGGACGGGTCGAGGCTGACCCAATCGATGTTGTAGTCGTGATAGCTCTCGTCGACACGGACCGTCAGCTTGATATCGTGAGCTCTGATTTCGGGTTGGAACATTTTCAAAACCTGCTCGACCACGACAAGAGGCTGTACGTCGACTGGCGTCACAGATATGAGCCTCGAGTCGAGCTTCGAAAGTGTCAGTATATCGTCGACGATGCGTTTCTGATGGCTAGCGCATAAACTGATTGTATTGGCCGCGTCAAGGCAGTCGGCGTGCAGTTTCTTTACCGAGTCTGGGGTCCCAAAGTCGGTGAATTCCAAGACGTTGCTTGTGATTTGATCGACACACTGTAGAATGGCCGACAAGGGGTTACGCATTTCGTGGCTGGTGATGTCGATGAAGTTTTCCTGCTGACGCTTGAGTTCCACAGCTTCCTTGCGGCGATCGCTTTGCACGTGTTCCGCACGCTTCTGAATCGAGATGTCGGTAATGCAACCAAAGATGGATTCTTTGGTCTCGGTCTGGTGGCTGTCAGGATAGGCACTCATGAGGACCCACGTTTCAACGATGTTGTCTCCTATGCGCTGGCTGCACTTGAATCTGAACTCGATGGACATGGTCGACTTTTCAACAAGCATCTTGTCCCATGCGACCTGCAGTTTCGGGCGGTCTTCATCCATGACGTTGTGAATCCAGGCATGCTTGGTGGTGTTTCCGAAATCCTCGAGTCGATTTTGACGGGATATTTGCCACCACATGTCATTGCAGTAGCTGAAGCATCCGTCGAAATCGGCGATGAAGATTCCGACCGGCGCAAACTCTGCCAATCTGCTAAACCTGTACTCACTCTCGACGGCTTCCTGCGTTCTCATTTGAAGCTGCAAGGACAGGTTTTCGCGGTCGATTGCAGCGAGACGAGTGGCCTTGGCACTTCTTCTAACCTCTTCTTCAAACAGAACAACAGACGCCAGAGAAGTGGCCAGCTGTCTCATGAGAAGGTGGACAAAGAGCTTGTAATCCTCATCGTATGGCCGTCTCGGGTTCACGCCCAGCACAACGAATCCTCGCGGATAGGTTGCTTCGTACCACGCAGCCACGGGGTTGATGGGGAAGACGACCAAGTGTCTGCAAGGGTCTCCAAAGCCGCGCCAGTTCAGACCTTGCACGAGGTCCAGTGGCAACGTGGCGTCCTCGCTCGAGAGTAAAATTGGCACGCCACCGGCTGCCATGGATTGTCTCATGCAAGGCGCAAAGCCTTCCTGTGTCCGTGAGTCCAGCGAAACTGGTGCTGCTGGGTGGCCCTTTGGCACCCCCAATGACCCCTCAAGTGTCAGGTTGTGCGAAAAGCCTATGCTGCCGGAATTGAAGGAAGCACTGTCACTGTCATTGTCCTCCCCAACCGAGTAGATCAAGCAAAACGGCACATCCGGCTCGTTGTATTCCAAACCCTTCAGGGTGAGCGACCAGAAATCTCGGAATGTCTTTGCCGCAGCAGTGTGCTCTCCAATCTCGCGCAAGGTGTTTAGACGTCTCTCGCTGACAATCTGCCGAGTGTTCTCAAATGCCGCATTGAAGAGGCCCATGACCTGATTCTTGTTCCCGAGGAGGGGCACCATGCTCCAAGAGAAGAAGGTTTCCTCGAGGAAGCCATTTCGGGAGATGAATAAACGGTCGTCATGCTTCATGGTAGACTCGCCTTCATTCCAGGCTCGTAGCAAGACAGGTTTAATTTCGTCCCATATTTCAGACCAGCCTTCTTGATAAGATTGGCCGGCAAGCTGCGGATGCTTCTTGCCTGCAAGTTCAATGTATGGTTTGTTGTACATGGTGATGAAATCAGGACCCCAATACATGGCTGCTGGGTAAGGAGTTCTCATGGTCATGTCGGATGCCGATCTGAGGTCCCAGCTCCATTCTTCAATCGGGCCCAGAGGCGTGCTAGCCCAGTCTACCGACCTCGTAAAGACTTTGTGGTCGTCAGGCTCGGTCTCTATGGGCACACTAGTCCAGTCGCAGCAGATGCGCTCCTTCGTCAACTGGCCTTCATCTTGCTGTCCGACCTCGATAGGTTGAGTCTCGGCCGGAGTCCGTCTTCCGTTCTGGGCAAATGGAGCATTTCCACGCAGTATTTTCTGGTCATGCCGGTTGGGGAGATTATCGTGACCAATGTTTTCCTGGGCAACTACGCCGTTGGCGCTGACAATCCGGAATCCCTCTTGCAAGGTAATATGCGACCAGGAACGACCAGCATACTGTAGGAACGGCACATCTTGCTCCGCTGCACTCTCATCGCAGCAGAGAGCCCAATTTTTGAAGTGTTGGAAACCAAGGTCGGCTGCGGGGGCGGCGCTGGAATCGACGGAGATACGGCGGTAAATGTCGGGAGTAAGTCGTAGAGAAGGATTGCAGTACACGATTTGCAAGTCGCCGGACACATGGCCATCAGAGAGAGCGTCTATGCTTATGACGAAAGTCGGCCGGCGATCAAGATGAAGCAAACGCAGCAGCTTGATCTCGCGCAGGGCGACCGGCACACCCTCCTCCCATTCGTCTGGGGCCAGCGGGAGTTTGTTCGCCGGCAATGTCAGGCAGGTAGCGGTGGCCTCCATTGTAGACATGTCGCCCCGGGAAGGCGAATTCGTTCGAAGTGGCAAAGTGGCAGCGCGCGGCCCGACTTCATGCTTCCACCGACAAGCAGGCTTCTTTGGCTTCTTTGTTGACGTGCGGACGATTTCGACAAACGAGCCCATCCATGAACACGGGGCAGGGGGGCGGGTGTCTGCTGCGATGGAAAGTGGTCATCAGCCAGCGTACCGAGGAATTACGGAGTCGAGAAACCCACTGGAGCCTGGAGCCTGGAGCACTGGAGCCTGGAGCACTGGAGCCTGGAGCGCTGGTGGAACAGGCGGACAACGCCACAGCCGTTGTCCAACCCTAACCCTAGAACCCCCGGGGAAAACATCCGAGAAACTGATGGAACTGATGGAAAATGATGGCCGCCATCGTGGATGCATCCCAGGAGAAATGCTTCCCTCGCAGACGAATCGGACGAAACGGTGAAAATCCTGCTTCGATCTACGAAACTGACTGATTGATTGGCCGCCGCACAGCAAGCCGATGCAGTGGCACCAAAGCGTCAGCACGAGCCAGTGCGGCACGACAGACCAACAGACAGACATAGCTTGAATGGCATTTCATCATATCATTTGCTCACAATCGGAGGCATCAGGCCATCGAGGAGGAACTCGCCACAGTCTGGGGAAAAAAGCTCGTCTGAAATCGCCCGGACCGCTACAGCTGAGGTTTCATGGACAGAATACTACCCATTCTTTTTTTTTTTTTGCGTCATCTTGAACGCCGCTTTGAATACTCCCGACTTATCGAGATGCAATGATGCCCTTCTGCAGTATGAATCAGCTGTATTAAAGGGAATGGAAGCTCAGGCCGACCCGGAAGTACCAGTACGTACTCCGTACCATTGTAGCATTGACTAGAAAGCTTATTGCTCCAAATTGTCGATCTTTGCCCCACTTCTACTTCTAGAACAGATAGCCTTCCAGGATACGGACGTTACTGTCCCGGTTGTTTCTCCGTTGTCCCAGTTGCGTGGGTAGTACGGACTACATAGTCCGTAATTAGCATGACGGACCTGCCACAACGCCAACTTGCAAAGCGTGCTCGGCGGCGGAGGGAATGAAAGTCGTCTACGGAGTACGGCGGGGGGGGCTCATCAGATTGCGCCATGTTGATGATGCAAAAGGATCAGGCAGCTCGCTCCTTTCGTCGAGATTGGACGTGAGCCACTGATGTAAGCACCATGTGGGAATCGCAAAGTGACACGGCAAATCTTGCCCCGTCCCGGTTGAGTTGATGATATTCTCCGCATCGTGCCTCCACGTGTGCAGCATCATCCCTGTCATCGGATGGGATCTCTGAGCAGGTTGTGCGCATTGCGTGTGGCTAAAATAGAAGATGGACGATTGTGTGAAGTGGCAGAAGCCATGGAAAGGTTCCTTGCACGATGCAAGAAAGAAAGAATGCGCGCCAAGTCATGGATATGGCAGGCGCCACGACATTGCGCCCTGGTCACGATGGAGCTCAGGAGAAAAGGCTTTGCAGATTCTAGATTCCAGAATGGCTCCGAATCCAGTCACATTTGTCTCTGACACGACACAGGCACGCAGGGGGTCGTCGTCCGGAGCAAAAACGCCTGCACCCGCCGTCGCATCGAGGCAACGGCAGTTCTCCTGACTAAACACTAGCATGAGTACTCCGTACCTCCGTAGAGCGGGCCGTGTCCATTGACATCGAGACGAGAGAACGAGGAATGCGCCTCCCGACTCTCCGAGCAGAAAAAAATGAGAAGAATGCCATTTGGAAGATGGGCATCTTGCGCTGTCCCGAATGAGGGAAGCCGAGGCGCTTAATGATTGATCCATCCGCTTTCGGAGAGGGCCCAGGAGTCGACGCTGGGAGCCCGGGAGCCCGGGAGCCCGGGAGGAAGGGAGGAAGGGAGGAAGGGAGGAAGGAGGAAGGGAGGAAGGGAGGAAGGGAGGAAGGGGCGCCCGCGGCTTGGTTGGTTTGCTTAGCTCAGCTTAATAATAGAGTCCTGACCGTGACCGTGTTACCCGAATAGGTAACTCGAGCCAGCTGGGTTCTTCCCCAGAATTTCTGCGGGGTGGTTCCTGCAAGTCCTGCAAGTCCAAGCGTCGGTTCGTCAAGTCGAGGTGGTCGAGGTGGTCGAGGTGGTCGAGGCGTGCCCAGGGAGGGGCAAGAGTGCCAAGAGGGCCCAGAGGGTTCTTGCCCGGGAGACGGGTCAGCGGGACCGGACGAGGACGACAAGGTCGAGACCATACGGACTACATACGGATCCGTACATATGTACACTATTACTTTATTACATAGCACCCTCGACGCTGTTGCCACCCCCCCTCGTTGCATCTGAAGTTCTAAACGCTCACCTGACAGGTCCAGCGATGGCTCTCTCGCAAGTGTCAGGCCCACAGCCCCCCTTGGTCTCCATGCTCTGCTTCTTCCGTTCGGCCATCTATCCGTGAAGCGTTTGCGCCGTTCGGAGCCACGACAACCACGGGGCCAGGAGTCCCCGGAAGCGATCCGCTTGGGTCCATCTTATATCTCTCTCCTCACATCACGTCTTTTCTTCTCGTCCATCTTCTCTCAGCCATCGCGTCTTCGTCTCCAACCTCACCAACCTCACCAACCTCACCTCGCCCTTTCTCAGCCTCACATTCACAATGGCAACGCAAACCTACACACAAGACTCCACCATCGTGGGTACCATCCATGCCAGGGCTGGCTCAGCGGCACCGGCTACGGCTACGGCCATCATGAAGGCTATCCGTTTCCACGGCCAACGCGATGTTCGACTTGATACTGTCGAGGTTCCTAAAGTGGGTGCTGGCAAGGTCAAGATCGCCCCCAAGTTCTGCGGAATCTGTGGTTCTGACTTGCACGAATACCTCGGCGGCGCAAACCTGATCCCCAAGCCCCATCATCCACATCCCATTACCAAAGAGACTTTACCACTCACACTCGGTCATGAATTCTCTGGCGTCGTCCAAGAGGTTGGCGAGGGCGTCGAGTCTGTCAAGCCCGGCGACAGAGTCTGCGTGCAGCCCATCATCTTCGACGGAGATTGCCGTTCTTGCGTCCGAGGTCTCGTCAACTGCTGTGACAGTAACGGCTTCGTTGGTCTCAGCGGATGGGGCGGTGGCCTTAGCGAGACCATGGTGGTTCCCGAATCCTGCGTCAAGCAGCTTCCCGACAACGTATCACTCGAGGAAGGCGCTCTCGTGGAACCACTTGCTGTTGGCTGGCACGCCGTCGACATCTCCCCCTTCAAAGAAACGGACAGCGTCTTGATCCTTGGCGCTGGTCCTATAGGCCTTGCCGTCAGTCAGGTATTGGCGGGAAGAGGCTGCAAGAACATCATAGTTTGTGAAGTCAGCACCCGAAGGCGAGAGTTCGCAAAGGAGTTCGGGGCCCATCACACCATTGATCCCATCAACGAGGATGTGGTAGCCAGAGTAGCCGAGCTCACCCGGGGACTCGGAGCCGACGTGGGCTTCGACTGTGCTGGCGCCCAAGATGCCCTCGACACTGCCTTCGAGTCCCTGAGAGCCAGAGGCACCCTCGTCAACATTGCCGTCTGGGAGAAGAGAGCCGGCTTGGCCATGAACAGCCTGGTATTTCGCGAGAGAAGTTACATGGGGGTGTACGTGCCGATCTACCCGCCAACCGATATCTTGACATGCGCTAACCCTACTTTGCAGGGCCACATATAGTCTCGGCGACTTCGAAGCTGTTCTGGACGCAATCTCAACCGGTGAGCGAAACCACGGGAACATTTCCGACAATTGCGAACGCAGCTGACATGACAATAGGTAAAATTAAGCCCGCCGGCATGATCACCAAGACCATCAAGCTCGACCAAGTTGTGGAGGAAGGATTCCACGCCCTCATCAACGACAAGGAAAACCAAGTCAAAATCCTTGTCGATGTCGGTGCCGGTTTCTCAGCATAAGTTGTTAAAGAAGAGAAAATCGAGACGGGCAGCGATGAAGTGAGCCCAAATGAATGAACACGTTCCGCCATTTGTTGAAGCCGGGATATCCGGACTTTTGTAAACTAGTATTAGCAAATTTATGGCAAGACCTAATTCAATGATATAACGAAACTGACTGACATAGGGCTAGGCGAAATGCACAATGATGTCTAAACCTGGTCGAATCAGAGATGTACATACCACTAGTAGTATACCGACTACCGGGGTCGTTGTGACGAGTCGCTCCATCTCGGCATGGTTACGGCTCTTCAGGCTCTCGCAGGGGGGGTTGTGTGAATATCATGTCCCTTCGCAGCGTGTCTTGCTTGCGCATGGTTGTCTCGGATCATCGCTCCGCGCCGTTATTGGCCAATTGCCGCAGTGCGAGCGCCGATTCCAAGTTTGACGTGCTTCACTTGAATGAAGAAGTCAATGCTTTTCACGACTCGTAATGTATTTCCTTGATTTGACAGACGCCATCTTGAGTTCGGTGGACTCCCAGCATTTACAAAAAATAAAAGTTTTGAGTCGTGATTTCATTGGTTTTACGAATTGCTATGAAGCATTCCAGGTCTTTTGTGATACTCTATAAAGAAAAGAAAAAAACCCTTAAGCCTTCCCAAATGCCTTATCGTAGCCAGCCAAAGTGCATCGATATCTGAACTTGTTCGCCTTTTGTCCCTCGAACGCAGCTTGGCAGTTATCTTCCGAGATGTTCATCACTTCTACCCACGGCTTAACACCCTTCTTTGCAGCAAGCTGAAGCATCGCATCCATCTCCTGGTGGTTTCCGAGGTGGCTGCCGGTCAATTTCGGAGCACCACCGGCGAACAGACCAGCTGACATCTCGGGCAGCGGCTTATCGGGGATGCCTACCATGTGGAAGTCGGCGCCGGGCTTGAGAATTGAGAGATACTGGGACATGTCAAACTTGTGCGTGACATCGGCGCAGTTGATGACAAAGTCGAACTTGGCCTTCCACGGCTCAGCCCACTTGTCGTCGGTGGTGATGATGACGTCCTTGGCGCCGAGCTTCAAGCAATCCTCCTTCTTGCCAGGGGAGTGCGAGATGGCGTATGTCTCGGCTCCCAGGGCTTTGCCCCATTGTATGGCGAGATGGCCGAGACCTCCCACGCCGACGACGCCTACTCTTTTGCCCGGGCCCACGCCCGCCCTGACCATGGGAGAGTATGTGGTGATGCCGGCGCAGAGCAGCGGCGCCGCAACGTTTGTCTCGAGCGCGTCGGGGATCTTGAAGGTGAAGTATTCATGTGCGCGGACGTGGGACGCGAAACCTCCGTGGGCCTGGCTGCCGTCGGCATACTGCGCGTTGTATGTGTCGACGAGTTTCGGGCAGTAGTTCTCGTTCTTGTCCTTGCATAGGTCGCATTCGAGGCAGGCCCATACTTGGGCGCCGACGCCGACACGATCGCCTGCTTTCAGATTCTGAACATGCCGGCCGACCTTGATTGCTTTTCCGACAATCTCGTGTCCGACGCACAATGGGCCGGTGTAGTCTCCCCACCCTCCGGTGATGGTGTGCAGGTCTGAGCTGCAGAGACTGCATGCTGCAATCTCGACGTCAATGTCGTGGTCGCCAAAGGGCTTGGGCTTGAGTTCTGCTTTGTGGAATTTGTTCCACGTCTTTGGTCCATCGACGCAGAACCCGGTAAACGTATCAGGGTAGCCCATCTTGAAAGGTTTGGTCAAAGAGACGGAATGTATCGGTTGAAAAAGGATTTGCGTTATTGAATCAGACGATTGATGGGATGATTAGAATTGTGAGTAGCGACCGTTGAAGACAATAAGCAAACCCCCCATTTATGAATGAATCCTCCCCTCGTGGGATCGCGATCGCAGGATGCCATGCTCGGCGGTGACGTTGGTGGTGGAGCTTCTGATTGGATGACGGCCAGTCGACGACGTTCCTGTCATGACGCTTCGATGCGGACGGACGGATCTCCATGGCAAGAGGGAAGATTTCGTATTTGATTGGAGGTTTTTTTTTTTGATCAAAAAAATCGAGATAGCGGCTCGGCATGGTCAATGCCGTCATGCGAGCCGAGGAATCGGCACCACCCGTGCTTATGGGAGCTTCCTGTCCGAACACACTAGCGCTATCCACATTCACATTCTACCGAAAACGGATTGAACTAATTAGTCCGAATTATGTATGTAGTCAAAAATGGCCTTTTCTTTGGCCTGAAATCGCAGGCACCCACCCAATCGAACATGGTAGAAAGGGGAAGGTGCGGCTGCCCCACCACACATTTTGATTTTTCGCCACCGCAGAGAGTACATTTTTTCTTCTTTCTACATCCTCGCACAGCCAAATTATCAGGCCTTCGTTTTTATTACCGTGAGATCGTGTATTCTGGCGACCTCACCAGGACTCGAACCTGGAACCTCCGGAGTTCAGCTGTTCGAGACAACTTCCCTGGACATTTCCGGTAAACATACGAGTGACTTGTGCCCGATGGCCGATCAAACCAGAGATGCGCAGGAGAAGATCCAGGAGCTGCAGGCTCAGATCCAGCAGCTCCAGGCGCGAGCCCAGCCCCCCCAAAACAGCCCCTACGACACCTACCAAACTTCCTTGACCAGCCGATATTGCAGCCACGAGATGACCAAGCTCTTTAGCCAGCGATCGAGGCACTCAATTTGGCGCAAGCTCTGGCTCGGACTTGCCGAGGCTGAGGCAAGCCTAGGTATTAACACAATTACGCCTCAGGCTTTAGAGGAGATGAGGGCTCATCTTACTCTAACGGATGAGGATTTTGAGACGGCGCGCATTGAGGAGAAGAAAAGGCGCCATGATGTCATGGCCCATGTCCACGCCTTTGGTGCTGTTGCGCCTGCCGCGGCCGGCATCATTCACTATGGCGCTACATCATGCTACGTAACCGACAATACGGAACTGATCATCATGCGGGATGCTCTTGATGTCCTTATCAAGAAGCTGGCCAAGGTCATACACAACTTGAAAAATTTCTCCAACCAGTGGAAAGCTGAGCCAGCACTGGCCTACACCCACCTCCAAAGTGCTCAACCAATCACCGTTGGACGTCGCTCGGCTCATTGGCTCCAGGACCTTATGTTCGATCTTGAGGCTCTCGAGACCGTTCGCCGGGGCCTTAAGTTCCGTGGTGCACAAGGTACCACGGGAACACAGGCTTCCTTCTTGGAGATTTTCCAGGGAGATGATGCCAAGTGCGACAAACTGAATGAGCTCCTATGCCAGAAGTTCGGCTTCCCCTCGTGCTACGATATCTCCACTCAGACTTATTCGCGAAAAATTGACCTCATCATCGCAAACGCCGTCGCCGGAATAGCCAGTAGCGCCCACAAAATCTGCTCGGATTTGCGACATACAGCTCATTGGAAGGAAATAGAAGAACCGTTTGAGACCACGCAGGTAGGATCCAGCGCGATGGCGTTCAAAAGAAATCCCATGCGGAGCGAAAGAATCTGCTCGTTGGCAAGGGCTCTCATCAGCAAACCGCAAAATTTCGCCAACACCTTGGCCACGCAATGGATGGAACGTACATTGGATGATTCTGCCATTCGACGCATGGACATACCGGAGATGTTCTTCCTTGCCGACGCTATCTTAATAGGTCTGGATAACGTCACAGATGGTCTGGTTGTGTACCCCGCGATAATCCGCAGTCGGTTCCTAGAGGAGCTTCCATTCATGTGCACCGAGAACATCATCATGAAGATCGTGGCCAAGGGCGGTTCGAGACAAGAGGCCCATGAGGAGATTCGCGTCCTCTCGCATCAAGCTGCAAGCACCGTCAAGAACGAGGGCAAGCCCAATGACCTCTTTGGGCGTATTCGCAAGACGGAATACTTTAGACCTATCTGGGATGACCTAGACTCCATGCTTAAGCCTGAGCTGTACATTGGCCGCAGTATCCAAATTGTCGAGAAGTATTGCGGTCCTAATGGCCCCGTGGAGAAGGCGCTTGCCCCTTATCAAGACTATATCTGCCAGTCTACTACCGCTGAGCTTAACGTCTAGAACGGGGATTAATCCATCCATTAAGTTGGCGCAAAATGGGGACAGGCTTCGAAAGCGAATCCTTCATAGACGAGCTGTTGGGTCCTCATACAAACCACATGAAGAGTCATCCCAGTAGTCTGCTGATACGAATCACCGACATGTTGTACGCGCCGCGCGCCACCGTGGGAAGCATCCTAGGCATTCAGCCGAGACATTACATCATCATGGAGAATCTCCTCCAGGGCCTGGGCAATAGTCGAGCGAGTGATGAAGAAGCAAAGTGGGAAACGTACGACTTGAAGCCCGAGGACCATTTCTTCCCGGAACGAGATGTCGCAGACGGAATGCTAGCGTCGGATGAAGTGAATGACGGATTGGTTGATGAATTCCCAGACCAAGTCCATTTGCCACCCTTGATCAAGCAGGAACTGATAGATATTCTCTTGGAGGACACGAGAATTTCTCGCCAGATCAAACATTGTGGACTACTCTTTGTTTTTCGTACGGTGTCACACGGCCGCAGTGATGGATGTGTCTACCACTGGCACAGAAGTGGTGGACCCTGCTGCCGCAGCACTGCACAGTCCCTCATGGCGAACGGGTGTGTCTTCAGGGGACGGCAAATGGATGTACCGGGCGGCACTGCTGGACTTATTGTGGGCGAAGCACAAGTTGCAGCTGAAAACGATGACTGGCCTTGTCGGAGCATTCAATTTCTTCTTCAAAAAGGGGCCAATGTCCATCACTACAGACCCTGATTAGTACCAAATGAGGTTCATGAGTATGGTGGAGTTGCTGCTTTCAAGGCGTGATGAGTTAGCGAATAGGTGTGCAGCGATGTGATGTCAAATGTGTTTTTAAAGCAGAAAGCAACCTTCCACCTATAACTTCATTACGACAGCTCTTCCAAAAGCTCCATCTACGCAAAGTGTAACATGGACATTGAATACCGTTATTTACAGCACAACATCTTTTCTCATATCCGCGCAAATTCACCTCCTTACCATTGCCGCGATATGATGGGCAAGTTACCCCAACTGCAGCCCGCTTGTCGGTCTTGATCTTGACCGTGTGAAAGCGCCCAGACTATCAGTTGCGTCATGGACTGCGTACGGACGTAGTATCCGCGATTCAATGCCAATGGGTGGATTTGGTCAATAACGGGGTTGATCGTGTGCCTGTCTCCACGTCAGCACTTTTCGCATTGCGGGAATGCAGGGATTGAGTGAGCATTGAGGAATGGGGATTACGTCGGTATAATAACCGCCTGCCTGGCTCACCGGGACGTGGCTGTTCAAAGCTGCCCAGGGGCCAGACCTGCTCGATGTTTTTGAGTTTCAAGTTCTTCACTCCCGACGACCAGGGGGCCCGGCCCGGCCAGGTTTGCTTTTGACGGAGAATTCGACGTTGCGGACCCGCTCACGGGGATTTGTTCAAATACCCGGCACAACGACAAACACAGCACGGCCTTTTCTTACCGTCCTCTGTCTGTATCTTCAGGCTTGCCACCACGATCGGGAGAAGCCTGATACTCCCGCGTCGAGATGGCGGCGTACCAATCGAGATCTAGGCCATCGAAACCATGCTGGTGCAACGGTCTATTGTGTTCCACGGTCGTTCTTGAGCTGGGGCCAAGACCTTTCATGAATGACGGTGTTAGTGGCGGGCCGAAGTCGTATCTATTTACGGACGTACCAGCTATATATTTACGGTGGCCACTCCCGCTCAACGCATCGCGGGTTTGGCATATGGTAGCAGTTTAAATTCAGTTTGAATCACCTTATCCCTGGTCCTGCTCACTCAAACATGGCCAATACCAACACCGTTGACTATGCGAAGGTCGTGCTGATTCTTGGAAACTTTGTTGGTGCAGATGACATTCTATCTTGGTCAGACAATTCAAGGTTTCAGCTCAATCCATCCACGAACGCTGCTGGGACCTCTTGGAAGGGTGGGCAATCCGATGAGCAAGAGCTGAAGCCGCCCTTTCTATCTCTGGTCACAGGAGAGAACTTATTTGATCCGGCAGGTTGGGTTCTAGGCACTCACGATGATTCCGACGTTTGCGACATTCAAATCGCGACCACCCACCAGACTGGCATCAGTAGGCAAGCGTGCCGCATTGATATCAGCCCTCAAACCCATCGGCCAAGAGTGACGGATCCGTCTCCATAGCCAATCTACAAATATTTTGAAACGAGGATTGCCTCCGGAGCTTAAAGGCCCTGTAACTATCGATTTTGGGGCTGTGAAGTTTCGCGCCTGGGCCCCAGAACGAACACCGGCAGAGACTGCTCAATATAAAGAAAGAGCTCGATCCTATAGCAAAGATGTTATGGGTTCACTACCAAAACGCCTTCCGTCCATTCGGAGTTATGACGGAACTTCCGCTGAGTACGTCCGTTACGGCACAAATAACGCTATATACGTTATTGAAGGGTCTGGAACGAAAGGAAAGGGTGCGCATGCCTCAGTCATGAAGGTCAAGAATGTATCTACTGGAGAGTTCTATCTACTGGAGAGTTCTTTGGTGCAAGAAAGCCGTACTACAAGACAAGTGATAGTGCAGATACTGCGAGAAATCGATTCGAAACCTTGCGAATGGAATACGATCACATTATACGTTTGGATCACGTAAGTACATGCAATGTGCGTATCAATACGGCCAAAAAGCTAAGAAACCGTCCACCCTAGCCACATATTGTGAAGGCATTTGATTTGGTTGTAGCTGAAGACATAACTCTGTCACCGTGGATGATTGTCGAATATATTCCGTTAAACCTTGGTGAAGCCTAACCTGGCCTTGACAAACGCGAGCGATTGATAGCAATGACACATATCGGCAGTGCTTTATCTTATATGTATGCGAGTGGCGTCACCCATCGAGACCTGAAACCAGTCAATTTGCTCCATTATAAGACGAGGGAGGGAACTGATAGTGAAACTGGCCGATTTTGGGACCTCAAAGCAAAACGATTTTGCCAAAATGGATACATTTACCGGAACAGAGATCTACAGGGCTCCTGAGCTGTTTACCAGACCTAGACTCTATACGAACAAAATTGATATGTGGGCTTTCGGACTTATTGGAATGCAGCTATTCACGAATTGGGACCCTCAGACTGACGATCGGTGGGACCCTAATGATTTTCGGACTTGGGTTTGCAATGTTGCTCTTCCTGAGATCGCTGATGCGCCAGAATTCCTCCGACCTATGATCAAGGATCTTTTGCGAAAAAAATCCCCAGAGGCGATGGAGCTCTTGGAAATGCTTGAAGTGGCTATGGAAACATGAGTCAACTGATCCACCCCATGAAGCCCTCGAAACTGGCACAGACAGAACAATCAATAGGAAACGGCCTGCCTCGAGAGACCTCAGGCTTCTGCAGACAGGTGACATTGATAGACACAGACGCAGTCCGAACCCTACGCTGTCGACTGCCCGGGTACATGTTTCCCAGTCCCAGGAAGACCAGAGCCTCCCAGATACGGCATCCCCCAGCTCCAGGTGGCCTGATGTACCGTCAACAGCATCAACCCCGCGGATCGATGACACAACTTTTGACTTGGACAGGCAAGATGATGATGAATCCTCTGGTACTGACACCGACTTGGAAGAATGGCAAGAATGAGGGGGTTTCAGACCAGATTCCGATGTGAAATTCTGCTTTGAGTATGCTATAATTTCGCACCTTACCTAAGAATAGGCCTTGTCATGCACGTTCCTTGGTCATCAATTCTATATGTGGCTTTAGCTCGACCGCAACTCGCTCGCAGTGGTGTGGACGGCACTGTCTTGCGAGGTTGGTCCAGCGAGCGGCGAAAGGCATTGTATCTTATATTTGGCATCTGTTATGTTATTACATTACATCATTTACAACTCTTGAAAAGAAAAGGCCATAGATGCACTAAGCTCGCGGCAGATATTCCCGTATGTACGGTCTGATCTTGACCTTTCAGTGTCCTCAATCAAGTTGCTTGATTCTCCATGTCTCGCTACACCAGAAATGCACGTAAAGAAATCCATTCTCGCTCTTATCAGCGCCCTTTCAACGAAGGCTCATCTACCTTGCTGTCCATGGCCCGGTTGATTATGGCCATCCCGTATCCCGAGCTCCCGTTGGGTGAGTCCTCTCAAAATATGAGCCACCGGGTCTCACGCACTTATTAACGGCGGAGGTCTAAAGAAGAAGAGAAGAACGTCCGAGAAAGGTCCCTTGAAAAGCATATGTGCTCTTTGCAAGCAAAAGAGGGCGGCGGTGAAATTCAAAAATGGTATTTCCAGGCTTTGTAAGCCGTTGTCTAACGGGACTTAAGGGGGCAAAACTCGAACTAGGTAGGATATGTGAGGACAAACATTGATTAACTAATGAACTTGCTTTTTTTTTGGCACGTCAAACTAGCAAGGCAAAATTCTCTACCCAATGTAGCATAAAGCTTTTTAACACAAATGAAGCCAGTGTCTACTGCACAGCACGGCATTGCATTAACAGGACCAGTGTATTCAACAAGTTACACGCATGATTCTCCAATATAGTTGTAAAAGACTTTCAGGAGACTGTGCTTGGTAAACATCGAAAAGCAAGGCAGTAATAAATCGTAGGTAGAGCTCATCCTGGATAGAAACAGAGCCATATGATCCAACACAGCTGCCTCTGCATCTCTACTTTCTAACCAGCCCAGTGGCACATGACAAACCGCAACCTCGACACAATAGCCAGGGAATTTCAAATGAGACACAAATCCCCATAATCAAGCAAACTTGGTTCCATGTCGCTGCACCGAATCTGGTACAGGGTAGTCGTCACTATGTCTGTCTTCTTTCTCCAGCCCCACTAGTGACCCCCCCTCCAATCCACGCAGCTTCACCTCCGTCACCACCCACCACATGCAGCATTCACAGTTCACACGCCACACATTCTACAGCGAACTCTCCCCCCCCCCCCAACCACCATGGCCGGCAAGGTCGACCGCATCGTCGCCCGTCTGCAAGAAAAGATCACCGACGGCGACTACTACGAAGCTCAGCAGCAGACCCGAGTCGCCGCCTCTCGATACATCAAGACCAAGAACTGGGACGCCGCCATCGACATCCTCTGCCATGTGGCACAATCGCTTCTCAAGGCCGGCCAGGGCGGCAGCGGTGGAGATTTGTGCGTCATGATGCTGGATGTGTACAAGCAAGCGGAGCTGAAGCCCGAGTCTGCTGCCAAGGGGAGATTATTGACGTGCTTGCGGCTGTTTGATGCCGGGGAGCCTACGAGGAAGAAGTTCATCGGGGAGGCCATTGGGTAAGTTTTTCGATCACGGGGTCCTGTTGGAACATGGTTTTGTGGTACTCCCGACCGACGGACAGGTGAAAACAAGAGGCGCCAAAAAAAAAAAGGGCAGAATCGGAACGCTGACTGAGGATGCGGTATAGATGGTCCGCCAAATTCGGTGATTACCCAGCCGGGGATCCAGAACTACACCACGTCGCAGGATCGCTGTACGCCGAAGAGCACGATACGTACGAAGCAGAGAGGCACCTGATTCTTGGAACCAAAGATTCTCCCGAGGTTCTATTCAAGATGGAATATGCTTGGTACAAAGAAGGCGAGGCCCATCTCGCACCACACTTTGCCGGACGAGCAGTCCTGCCGTACTTGCTCGTGGGCAATGTTCGCGCCGCCAATACCTGCTATCGACTCTTCACCAGTGCTCTGAGCAACGAAAACCCCGACCTTGGGGTACAGGACGTTTCCAGCACTAGCTCCGATCTGCGTGTTTTCCCGAGCTTACCGCTCCTCAACTTCCTGGGCCTCCTTCTTCTGGCGATCCAGCGCGCGGCACCAGAGGTGTTCAAGGGCCTCGTGTCGAAATATGCCACGCACATCAACGAGACGGAGGCTTGGGCGGAGCCTCTTGAGATGATTGCCGAAATGTACTTTGGCATCGCGAAGCCACGACAAAGTAACCCTTTGATGGACATGATGAGCGGCTTATTCGGTGGCGGTGGCGCTGCGCCTCAGCAGCCGCGGAGACAAGGCATTCGAGGCGCGGATGCGCCAGTTGCAGAGGGCCTGGACTAGATATGTCGATCGAGGGGTAGTAGATGGGCATGTAGTTTCATGGTGTGTATCATAGAGAGTGAAGAGCATTGCGCTTCGAATAGGGAGCGAAGATAGAAAAAGAAAGCCCAGAGTCAAAAACAAGACGTGTCAAAAATGCATCATTACCGAAGCTGGTCCTCCGGCTCAAACATCCAATTGTCCTCGGCAAGAGCTGCAACCTTGGCGCGTAAACTTGCCCTCACCACCTCAAGAAGCTCTGGCCGAATGGAGGAAAAAAAGTCAGCAAATCATTCTGTCCTCTGGTGTACCAGCTCGCCAGACCCTCACCTTCAGGTTGGTCCGGCACAGAGCTGTGATTGACGCTGTGATGCTTAACAGCCTCAGCTAGTCTCTGTCTCTCCTCTGCAGAACCATACACCATCAGCAAACAAACACTCACTCCTGTGCTATATTCGAAGTCTATAATGGAGAGAAAGAAGAAGAAGAAGAAGCCCCTGTCAAACCACAGATGACGTACTCTCACTCTCATGCCTGTCCTCAGCCTGCTCATCCGGCTCCTCAGACATGGGGGGAGGCGGATCCCCCAGCTCGATTTCGCCTTGCTGATTCCGCACGACAATCTCCGACGCATCAGAGAGGACTTCGACGTCGAGACGCACCGTCTCCGAGGAGTTGGATGAGCCGGCTGTTGGTCTGCGGGTCAACTGGCTGCGGAAGAGGTTGGGACGACCAGCGGCATGAGCGACGGCTCCGCGGGGGCGCGCGATGCCGTTGTTGGGCGCTTGGTTTCTTTGGTTCATCCTGTTTGCCTTTGGCGTGCCAACGTGGTGATTGGTTCTTCTGGGTCAGAGACGCGCATCGACGGCGTTGTTGAAGGCACAAGGGACGGTTGATGATGGCTGGGGATGGCGGCTAATAATGTTGACAGTTGAAACGGCGCTGTTGATTGGAGCACCGCACCTGGGCGACGGGGCGGGGTGGGCGACGGGGGTGAGAAGGGGGAGTGTTGTCATTGGTGGGCCGACGGTTATCTGCCGCGCGATCAACGGCCTTGATCAATGAAGAGAGATTGGACAAAGCCCAACTGCATGTGTGTGCACATGTTCATTCCATGATTACGATGGATCTGCTGTTGCGCATCTGGCAGGCAAAATCTTTCCAAGTACTGTATTGGATGCAGTCAACGATTCGCAACCTACGTTTCCCTCTCAACTTCATCATCGCAGGTGAGGGATAAAAAAAACATAAAAAGAGCTGCAGTGATAGTACACATTCATACCCTCCTGCTCGCATCCAAACAAGCTCTTCGTAAACACCAGTACCGAGACCCCATGCATACACACCTTTGACGTCGGGTTCCACCTTTCAACGATGTCATCATATCGATAGGTTGTACGAGTACTCATCTTCCATATTCTGGCTGATCCAAAGAACAACGGAGCTGGCGGCACTATGAGCATACATGTCCTCGAAGATGAGTCCGGGGCAGAACCTGCAAAACTTACCTGATCCCGACGAGTGCATTGCTGACAAGATTCTCAATGCCCATGCCCAGCGCGGGCATAGCCACGCCTGGCACCGCATACTTGAGCACGAAGACAGTCACACCGCCAGCCATGCCGCCGGCGAGAGCGGCAAACCCCAGAAACAAGACTACGCGAGCCTTCCAAGCAACACCAGATCCGCTATAGCTGAATGAGTCGGCGCTCAGGCGCTGCTTTTCCACCGAATTGATGATCAGCATCCCCAAGCTGGAAAAGACCAGGGGCAGCCAATCGACGAATTTGACATGGACGCTGGAGCCGTTCCTGGAGGATTTGGACCACACGGCGGAATCAAGCATGACGTAGAAGGCGATTGAGAACTGCACGAGGCCCACAACGGTTAGCATTTTGGGGTTTTTACCATGGCGGCGTGTATCTCTGTAGAGCTAGTAATGAGCGCAAATTGGAACGGTCCAAAACGCAGTCGAACATGACTTACCAGAGCTCCCGAGGCGTAGACTCCGGAATTGCGAGCCCAGGCGCTGTTCAGCCACTCGGGCCTGCGGAACTTCCATAACCGCTCCTCTTCCATGGTGACGACCTGGTCGGGTGGATGATGTATCGGCAAGTCCGTAGTCCTACGAGGGAGGAGCTCTATTCGGTGGGATATGCTACAGCGGACACGGGTCGATGCAAAGTCGCAGGCTGGAGCTTTGTCGGGTTCGGCTCTGGAAGCTTGGAGTCGTCGTGTGGGTGACGACTCTGACGAGGCTCCGCACGTCAACAGCTCGAGCAGTCACGTGGGCAACGGGTCGTAGTGGCATGCTGCGGGGACATTGACTACTCGCCCCACCTAAGGGTTTGGGCATTTGCGACTTGGGATACGAATGCACTGAAAAAG
Organism: Epichloe aotearoae; assembly: GCA_000729855.1. Classification (NCBI taxonomy): domain Eukaryota; kingdom Fungi; phylum Ascomycota; class Sordariomycetes; order Hypocreales; family Clavicipitaceae; genus Epichloe; species Epichloe aotearoae. Next base: position 5,069 of record JFGX01000111.1, on the reverse strand, counting down.
GCCGATTTTGAATATCAGGGGGGAAAAAAAATTATTGATGTGGCACTGCTCATTCTAGCATCTAAGTCAGGTTGAAAGTTGGCCTCTGTATTTCGGGGCCATGTTTCTTCGTGTTGCGATTATACGAGCTTGCTGATTGTCGCATCAGCGCCGATCTCTCGCCTTGGCGTGGCAGACAATGTTTACTTTACCGCCAGCCGGCTTGGCCGTGAGAGGTACAAAGGGAGTAGTGGTAGGGGGAAGACTAGCGAGAAAAAAAAAAAGGATAAAAAAGGAATCTGCTGCTGCAAGTTCAACGAGTGGATAGACTGATTGATCCCTGCTTTTTCCACCCCTGCCCTTGAACGGCGACATCGTTGCCAACTGTTGCACCCCGCCGCAAGCGTTCAACCGCTTGCAGTAGACACTAGGACCCACCTCTCTAGTCACTTTCCGGACCTTTAGTAGATGCATAGTATATTTTATATAGGTAGATTACACTCCCTATAGTATAGGTACTTAGTTATTTAAACTATAGTCTACGCCCTCTTATAGGGTAAAATAACTTAATCTATACCCTTATTTCTAACCCTAGCTGCTTAGTCTAACATAGTAGTAATTATTTAGTGTTCATAATACTAAGACCCTTTTTTCTAATTAAATACCTTTATTAAGTTAATCTAATTAGTTAATTATTAAATTTAGTATAACCTAGTAAGAGGATAGGGTTTAATTATATATATTTATTAATATTATAATTAAGTAACTCCTAGTAATAAGGAAGATCTATATAGATTAAAGTTTAATAAATTATAATAATATAGGATATCCTTATAATATCTAAGGAATCTAATACTATAAAAGGCTATAAGCTAGTAGTTAAGCTATAGGAACCCTATTATTAAGACCTATAGTTTAAGATAATAAAGGTAAGAGCTATTAAAGATAGGATATAGATCTTTATTAATCCTAATTTAATAATAATACTTAATTACTTACCTAAACCGCTAATTCTAATAGAAAAAGGGACTCTAGTAATAAGAAGAGTAGTAACTATAGTATTAATTGCTTTACTAGATAATAATTAGACTAAAGGGCCATAAATATGCTTAAGAATATTAGTATCTAAGGCTATAAGTAGTTAGTAGTAGGCTCTAGAAAGCTCTTTAATAAATATTACCTATAACTATAGTATAATTAAAGAGAGATACTTTAAATACCCTTAATAACTAGATAATACTAAAGATAGCACCTAGTGTGTAGTCCTTAATAGGTAATATTAAGTATTTAATAGTTAGTATTAGAGTTTATTAAAGACTATAAGAGAATACTATAATTAGTTTATTATAATACTTAGAAATAAGTATAAGTAAATAATATTATAGTATATCTTACTTTAAGAGAAGATTAAAGAGCTTATAAGGAATGTTATACCCTTAAATAGAACTATAAGGTATTATATAGAGGTTAATTTTAATAAAATTATTAAGTAAAGCCTATTAAAGGTTAATATTAATAAATAGCTTGCTAATGCCTTAATTAGCTATAAGTAATGCTTTTAAGTAGACTACTTAATTACTAAAGGTAACTTACTAATTAAGATAATTAATAATACTATTAGTGTTAGTTTCACAGGGTATTGAATTTAATATAATAAGGTTGTGAGCCTGAAGAATAGTATTATTATTAATTATCTATTCTAGGCTACATTATGTGTATTTCTCTCAAAAGGGAAGTTAGAAGCTAGAAGCTATAATAATAAAGGAAAAAGGGGTTACGCGTTTGTAGCCCTATAATTCCTAGCTAATAAAGAGGCTAGGTTATAGGTTATATGCAAGGCACTGCGCGCGGCCTAATCTTTTGCTAGGTAATTACGGCAGTAAGCCGCGATTAATATCGCCTTTATTCTAGCACTAGAACCTCTCTCTTTTTAATATAATTATTAACGCGTAATATTAATTATAGAAATAAAAGGAAAGATAGATTAATAATTTAATTAATAAGGGAAATAAGAAAGGAAACTTATAGCTTACCTAGGTATATAGTAACTAGTAAAAGGAATAATAATAATCTTACTTAACCTATAAGCCTATATAAAGATAAGTAAGCCCTTCTAAATCCCTTCCTTTCTTTTCTAAATCCTTTCTTTCCCTAAAATAACACTATTATCTACACTATAGTATATAGATAATATCTTCCTCCTCCTATATATTACTATTAATTTCTATAATCTACTAGGAGAACCTAGTAAGCTAGCATAAGTATAGCTACTAGGGATATTAACTATAGGGGCGTAAATCCCCTAGGTATTACTATCTTATCCCTATAGTTATCCTTCTAGGGGATTATCTCCTACTACTATATATATATTACACATAGGTAACCTATCCCTCTATCTAGATAGTTATCTAGTTAGTTAAGATAAAGCTCTTAAGGGCCTTATTAGGTAATACCTTTATAAAGGTATTACCTAGGTTATTCTCTCTATTAATCTATTAGATCTTATAGAGCTCTTAGTGTTTATATAATTATTAAAGAGCTATAATATTAATTATTAGGTATTTCTCCTTTATTATACTAAGCTTAATAAGGTATTTATATAGGGAGTATAAATCTATATATATAATAACTAGGATCTTTAGGAGCTTTAGTTAATTAGTAACTAGGTTTAAGGTTATTATAATTATATAAGCTATATTAACACTAGCTACTATACTATAGACCTCTAAGGTAAGTATACTTTATATAACTCTCTTACTCTTTATTAAGCTAAAGTGTATAATATTACCTTTAATTATAAACTTACTATTAGTATAGTCCTTATTAGCTAGGATTAGCACATATTCTAGTTATAATAATAAGTCCTTATTATTAGCAAAGGATCTATCTATAAAGGTAAAGAGCTTTATTTTCTTAAGGTCTAGCAGGATAAATATTAGGCCTCTATCTAGGTTATTAATCTACTATTATAGGTAATAATTAAGAGCCTTTACATTCTCTAGGGTTAGCTCTTAGTATTATACTATAATAGATAAATAAAAGTAAGCCTTTAGTTAATAGATTAAGGTAATATATATACCTTAGGCCCTTTACTTAATGTATTTCCTCTTTAAGTTAGTTAATAGAACTAATTCTACCTTATTACTCTACCCCTTTTATTATATCTTAATAGTATTATTCTCTATTATAATAATTCCTCTATTAAATATAAGAGGGTTATCCTTAGTTAGGAACTACTTTAGCTTTATAGTAAAGCTAGTGGTAACTAGCTAGGACTTTTCCTTCTTAGAGAACTTCTTATCTAATAGGCTAAGGGTATTATTAGTTTATATTCTAATATAGGTAAAGTTAGGGCTTTCTTTTATAGTTATAAGTAAGTAGGGGTTATATATAGAGGTTTCTATTTAGAGATTCTCTTTATAATACTTATAATACATAATAAACCAGTGTATTCTAGCCTTTATAATGCTATAGAGGGGCTTTATAACCCTTATAATTATTCTAGGTAAGTAAAGGTATTAGATTTAAATTAGTAAGCGCGCTAGGATTAGTTATTCTAGTAATATATAGGCTTATATATATGCCTAATAGATATCCTATAGCTATATAAGGAATTTCCTTAGCACTACTAATAGGGCTATTATAAGGATAAGGCATTAGCTTGCTTATTAAATTATTAGAGCCTATATAAGGATAGCCTATTTTTCTTTATCCTTATATTCTTAGATTATAAGGTATAACTTTTTATAGGGTTTTATTATCTTACCTTTTACCTTATTAATAATATAGGAGTTAAAGATCTAAAGCCTACTATATTCTTTTTTATTAAATATAATAAATTTAAATATACCTTACTCTATTAGGGTATTAATCTCTATCTTTATTAACTATTTAAAGGGCTTACCTAGGGTCTTAATAATACCTTCCTTATGTAGCTAGATTATAAGGGCTAAGTTACTTTACTCCTTTACTAATAAAAAGATATTAGTCTCCTAGGGTATTACTAGGGGGTTCTTTTAGGGCCTTCTATAGCTATGTTTTAGGGGTATTACTAGCGCTATATTCTTATCTTAAGCCTCTTACTCTTCCTTCTCTTCCTCTCCTTTAGGCTTTACTAGCTAGAGGTCTATCTACTACTCTATATTTAGATTATTATAGTAGGGCTTAATAAAGGTTAACCTAAAGGTCTTTAGGCCCCTAGGGAGGTTAAGTGTGTAACTTTCTTTATCTATAGCTAGTAGCTTATATACAGAGCATTGCAATACAATACAATACAATACAATACAATACATTACACAATACAATACATTACACAATACAATACATTACACAATACAATACATTACACAATACAATACATTACACAATACAATACATTACTGTTACGTGCTAGAATACGCTTTATAGGGCTTGATATCGCTACAATCATTCAACTATGGTTGTAGCTGACCTTTTAGTCTAGTGGGTTAAGCACTAGATTATAGGCCTAAAAATTCCGTAACAATTACACAATACAATACATCTCAAATTTTACAATACAATACAATACATGTATTATTTATATTGTTTTGTAATTTTTTTCTTTTTTTTAGTTTTAAGTTAAATTCCTTAATTATAAGGTGTTTATAGTTTATATAATAGCTTATAATAGCTTATAATAGCTTATAATAGCTTATAATAGCTTATAATAGCTTATAATAGCTTATAATAGCTTATAATAGCTTATCATAGCTTATCATAGCTTATATTAGCTTATATTAGCTTATATTAGCTTATATTACTTTATAATACTATTAGTGTTAAAGTTTAATAAAAAATAAATAGAAAATAAAATATATAAATAAAAATCTAACTAAGTATAAAAGATTTACTATAGAAAAAGCTAAACCTTTTAACTATTTAGTATTTTAAGGTTTTTAAAAACATTAATAAAAAAAAATTTCTCTCTTATATTTTTTAAAATTATACTAATACTAATTAAAGTATTTATATATATAATTATTATTTACACTAACTAGCTTTATATAAAGCTATATAGTAATTATAATATGTTAATAAAAAGTAAGTCCTAATATTACTTTTAGACTTAC
>JFGX01000110.1:0-74951 GCA_000729855.1 Epichloe aotearoae | reverse complement strand
CTATTATAATAGGCTATAGAGGGTAGTAAAGATATTAATATAGCTACTATAGTTATTAAGAAAATAGTTAAAACTAAGGTAAAAGCTAAAAAAGATAGTAGTAAAGGTAAAGGTAATAAAGGTAATAATATTAATAATAAACTAAAAAAATTATAGAATCTAGAAGTAGAAAGCTAGAAATATAACTAAGTAATATAATAATTAATATAGAAAAATATTAAAAGGGCTAAAAAATAAAAGTAGCTATAAGAAAGGGAAGTAGTCTAAGGAAATAATAAATCTAGTAATACACTAGGTAAAGAGAATAGTAGTGTAAAGGAGACTAAGAATTAAGATAATAATAAAAGTAGTAATATAATAAATAAAAAAGATAATAGTATAGTAAGATTTAATCTTACCTAAGTAAGCAGTAAATCCCCTAAACTAGAATTTAAACCTAAGAGTAATAAGGAGACTAAACTTATAGAAACTAAATTTAAAGATAGAGGTTTTAAAAGTAAAGGTAAGGATAAAGTTAATAATATACTAGCTAAATACCTTATTAGGCTATTATAGGTATATAAATAGATTATAGAGCTTAATTTTAAGCTATTATTTATTAGATTTAGAAAACCTAGTTCTAGAATAGATACCTTAAAGCTAATACTAAAGATTAGGGTAGTAGTATATAAAAGGGTAATAGAAGAATTTAATACTAAATATAAAGGGAAAAGCATTAAGGGGATTAATTTTAGTAGATTTAGACACACTATATTAGATTATAAGGCTAAAAGGTAGGATATTTAATATATAATATAGGCCTATATACATAAATTTACACTTAATAGTACTATAATAGTATTAGATAGTCTAGAGGTAGATTTAAAGGATATGTATTTTATATTATAGTAAAATATAATTATCTAAATTTTTACTATATTTAAGGAATAAAAAGCTATATTAAGTATAAGATAAGTAGCTATAAGGTAAGCAAGGAAACCTATAAACTATATTATAGTAAATCTAATAGAATATAGAGTAATAAGATAAGTAAAAAATTAGGTAAAAATAGTAGCTATAGCCTTTTATAATAGTGTAATAGTTAAGCGTAGTTATTAGATAGCTATATATAATAGTATAGTATCCCTACTACTAAGAGCTAATCTATTAGCTCTCTAATTTATAGATAAATATAGCATAGTAAATAGCATAATTATAGGGGGACTAGCTAGTATTAGGCAAGCTAATTTACTTTATATTAATATAGAGAGAGCACTAGTGTAAAAATTAGTTAAATTTTAATAGAATAAATAATAATATAAATAATATAAATAAAGTAAAATTAATAACCTAGTAGACTAAATTAACTAAGTAGAAAAATAAGCTAATAGAATTAAGATAGAACTCTTAGAGATAAAAAGAGTAGTAAAAGAAGCGTATAAAAGTGCCTAAGAAATAGAAGAGAAGATAGCTAATCTAATAGAATTAATAAAAGAGGAAGTAGAATCTATAAAAAAGAAGTTTATATAGGTAGTATAAATATTAAAGGATTAGAAGAAGAGGATCCTATAGATTAATTTAAGTAGAATATTAGTAGATTTTAATAAATAACTTAATACTTTAAAATAAGATATAATTAATAAAAAGGAGTATAAGAAGAAGATAGTAGAATTAGTATCTATAATAGTAAAAATATAGGAAATAATTAATATTTAGATAGTAACTATTAATAAGCTATTACTAGAGTAGAAGGGGATTAGAGAGGATATAAAGAGGGTAAAATTAACTCTAATAAAGGTAATTCTAGTATCTCTAAATCTAGGAGAAACTAGTATATAGTAAGGTAAATTAGGCTAGTAAACACTAAGGTTAGGTAGTATATAACTATAGATAGAAATAGTTATACTAGAAATAGTAAATAGGAGGACTAACCTAACTAATAAGTAATAATAGACTAAGACCCTTATGCTAGAAATACTAAGTAAGAGGCTAAAGTTAACTAAAAGGCTAGGATTAAAGCTAAGAGGGACTTAAGTGGTTTTATAATAGCTAATACTAAAAACACTAATACTATAGTAATTAACTAGGATATTACTAATAATATTAGGAAAATAGATAGAGATAGTAATAGAATAGATAGAAATAGTATTACTAGTAACTAATAAGGTAGTAGAGAAAAGAATAGAAAAGGGAGATAAATTTACTAGGTTATTAGATTAAAATAAAGAATTTAGATAAGGATTAGAATAGTATTAGAAAGGGTAGTTAGAGAATAGAATATAATAGGTAAGGGAAGGAAATAGGTAAAACTAGTAAGGAAGAACTATAAAATATAGTAAAAAGAGTAATTAGCTCTAAGAATAGGAATTTATTATTTAATATAATAATTTAATTAACACTATTAGAGAATATATATAGCTAGAAAACTATTATAAATTTTAAGTAATTTTATAATAAAGGTAATTATAATTTTAGTAATAGGCACACTAAACCTATTTTTCTTTTATTTAATTTTAATAAAGGGGAATATTTTTAGGTTACTTAGGATAGGGAGGTTAAATCTAGCTATAGCTCTATTAGTTATAACTAGAATAGTTATCTTTTAAGGTATGCCTAGCACTTATTATATAGTAAGATAAGCTTAGTTATAAGGGATATTTATAGGGCTAGATTTAGCACTCTAGTTAGAAGAATTAACTTACTTCTAATATTATATATTATACCTAATAGTAGCTTTTATAAGTAAAATTAGTATAACTTATGACTAGTTAAATCCGTTGGCCCCTCTGACGGATTTGACCCTACATCGTGCAGAGCCAGCACGTAACAATAAGTATATTTAAATTCCTATAGTCTTTAATATAAATAATTAACTCTATATAGCCTTTACTACCTTTCTCTTTACTAGAGTCCTATTTCCTACTAGAATTAGAGGCTTAGAAGGGTAATCTAGCTATATATTTAAATTAGGATTAATAAAGACCTAGATTTTATCTTTAATAGCTCTTACCTTAACTATCTTATACTATAAGTCCTAGTAATAAAGCTTCTATAGCTTAATAGCTAGCTTATTATTTTTTAAAGATTCCTTAGATATTATAAGAATATCCTATAGTATTACTATTAAACTAATAAAAGGTAGTATTAATCCTAGTATACTAGGGTTACCTAATTATAATATTAATAAATTAGGCCTCTCTTTTACTATATATATACTAATTATCTAAAGATTAAATAATTAGTTAATTTAAAGAGAAGAGTACTAATTTAGAAGAAAGGTATAATTATTATAAATACTATATAATTACTACTATATTAGACTATAAAGCTAGGGTTTAATATAAATACCTTTATTAAGTTATCTAACCTTATAAGAGGGTATAGACTATAGCTTAAATACCTAAGTACCTTTACTATAGGTAAGGTACTTATATAGTACTAAAATATACTATAAAATTATAGAGGTCTTAGAAAATAACTAGCTAGGGGTGGACTCTTGTCTTAGCTAGTTAAGTAGCGAGACTATCGTGCGGTAGGGATCAATTATGCCCTTGTGGGTGCAACAAATACCATTTTAAATACTTTACTAAGCATACTACTTAATATGCCGCCAGTAGAACAAATACCATGTTAATCAAGTCTGTTCACTGATGCGGGGGTGTTTTCGAGCCTCTCCAGGTGCGACCAACGGTGACTGTGGCAAGCAAGGAAATGCTTGCATCCATGGCAAGTGTACTCCGTAGGGGTGGGAAGCTATGTATGTACATCGTATTGCGATTTCACCAAGGAGACAAAGGGTATGTACTTCCCCTTTAATAGACAGGGATCAAAGAGATATCAGCACAATACCCATGCCACTTTCTTCTTATGGCATTGTTACCCGTAAGACTATATCGTAATTTCGCCAATTACTAGGCGTCGATTGGTATATCCCTTTCCTCCCCTGTAAGAGATCAAGCAGGGATCGTATTGTTATAAAGTGGGAACTCGCCACTACCTTTACATACATATAGCTGTTGATGAGTTGGTGACACAGCATACATAATTTACCCTTGTCCAGCCAGAATCGCACCAGAGGACGTCATGCTTCGCAGTCGACGTGGCATGGGGAGGGAACCAGGCCCAAGTGGCTCGGAATAATTGCTTGCATAATACGTCCGTAACTCCACACATAACATCATCGTGTCACTTCTGTTGCTCGGGTTAAACAAGTCGTCCAAGCAAGTGCGAGTCCATGCCATGCGGGCCCCGAGCTGTTCCGTACGGTACGTATTCGTGGCCGCACAATCTTGTCTTGTACATATACATGGTGAGGAAGACTTTAGTATCGGTAGGGTCGGGCGGGATTCGGGCGGGGTGCGGTACTTGGGCCTTTATCCGACAGGCAGGGACGCAGACTGGCCGCCATTGGCTGTTGTGAACAGCTCATCTTGGTGCCCAACAAGCGCTTCGCAGTCTTTGCAGTGGCCATGAGACATGATGTTCGTAATGCTCTCAGGCACCACCCAGGCAGAAAAAAGGCAGGCAGGTGCAGACCAGGCACGGCGGGGGACAGGGCAAGCCCTGCCTGCGCCGCCTGCGCTGCCTGCACCCACCTGCATTGACAGGCCCGGCCCTAGTCTGCTCTGGTCTGTTGTCGAGGAAGTGCGCCTTCATTGAATCAATCATTACCCCCGTTACCCCTCGGCGGGGCACACGGCGTGGGACAAAGACAAGATGGCGGAAATCCTCGGCGCATCTCGAGAGTCTAGCCCTTTTTCTCTTTTTTTTTCTCTTTTTTTTTGTCCTTGTCTCTCTGTCTTTGGTTCCCAAATCCTAAGATTCCGTCATCTCCTGCCCAGTGCCCACCCACCAATGGCACAACGGCATGAGCACATCAAGCACCTTCTGCCCTATCAATTCCCTTGGCCACTCCACCATTCGGAATTCAGAATATGTACATACATAGTGCCATCCACTAAGTAGGCCCGGCTGTTGTCGACCATCTTGGGTGCCTCTGCCCCCTCTGCCCCCCTCTGCCCCACTAGCGGCCCGCTGAGGCCCATGTACTGTGTACATGTGTACATGTTTACATATGTACATAATCCGTATGTACGGAGTGTTCACCGCACGACAAGTGAGCGAGTGATGACTGACGGCGCTGTTTTGTCCACTGACGTCTTCTCGTCTTCTGCAGAGACGCCGTTCTACCCACCCACCCACACAACCAACCCCATCTCTGCACGGGCACACGGAAGAGGATCCTCCTCCTCGCAGAAGCAGACGTCGGACCCAACAAGTCACCCAACCAACCTCTTTGCCCTCTGTCGACACTAGACTTCTGGCTGGCACTCGTCCTGGACCTGTCAAACCCGCGATTCCCCTTGCTCTGAACCGACCTCGCTTGTCAAGCGCGACCTCGAATCCTCGAACATCGTCACGGCGATACGCTCTTGTCCTTTCGCTCCTTGCTTGCTGTTGTATGTACGGTATATACCAACGGGACCCGAAAGACGATAATACCTTCCGATCGAGAGTCCGAGCCCTTCGTCGCAGGCGCACGAATCTACACGTCCAACACTACGAAACATAAGCCTTGGGCCTCCTAATTACCGGTCGCGCATTTTCGGATACTCCACGACTCAATTGCATCGTCTTTTTTTCTTTCTTTCTTCTTTTTTTTTTAAAAAAAAATACTGTATTCTTCCATTGGTTTTTGTCGCTGAAGCTTTCCCTTGCACGGGTTGTTGATCGGTACCGGCCCCTCGAGTTATTATTATCCCGCCTACCCCTCACCCGCATACCGAACCCCTAAACCGACGTCATGGCGCCAGAGGATGCCGTATGTTGAATCTCCTACTTTCCGTCCATTGGAACCTAGCTTGATTATTCTCCATCTGCTTGGTGTTTTTTGTACCACTTTGCCATGTCGACTTTGCTAACCCCGCTGCTCTGTAGGAGGATAAAGGTATCATTTTCGGTGACTCCATCGACACAAATACTTTTGATCAAATCCTGGAGATGGATGACCCTGATGATAATGAATTCAGCCACTCCATCGTGTTTGGATTCTTCACACAAGCGGAGGAGACATTCACACAAATGGACACGGCTATGTGAGTTGTTCCTTGGGCTGAAACCCGCCATGGTTGAAAAAAGGTGACGATGGCACAAGCACGTGAACTGACGGAATCTGATTACGCGACTCAGAGAAGAAAAAAACTTGGCACAACTGTCGGAGCTGGGCCATTTCCTCAAGGGTTCGTCAGCCACCCTGGGGTTGGTCAAGGTGCGCGATGGATGTGAGAAGATCCAGCGCTACGGCAAGAATGAAAACGTGGACGGAAGCAAAGAACCAGACTCTGAGAAATGTCTGACACGCATCATCGAAGCGCTAGAAGACGTGAAGGCAGACTACAAGGACGTGGAGAAGAAACTCAAGGGATACTACGAAAAGGCTGACGAGGATGATGATTAGGAAACACGTCCTAGATGCCAAACAGAAACAAGCTCAGCAGCGGCCCCGCAGAATTCCATGGCTAGAGAGAGTATTACTAGCAGGCTCAGATAGTGACGGCGCGTCTTGACACTACAAGGATGGATTATTGGATGATGTGAAGAGGTGAAGATGGCGGAAGAGACGCCGGACCCCTTTTTTTTTTTTTTTTTTATAACATAGTTCATGGCATGGCGTCAGCTCATAATGAAAAGACTGGGGGTTTAAAGCTCTACAGATTGTGCTTCGCTGCTTGCATGATCGGGGTCGACGGGCTCGCTCGACTCTCCATCGCATGAACGCGGGGGGTTTGACGGCATCGAGAGCGTCACGGCGCGCGCGCGTGTGTGGGTGCCACTGGGTGGTTGGTTGGGTTGGTTGCATTCATTATTTCATCATGTACGCCGGCTCGAACCCCGAAGGAAGTCAAGGGTTACGTCGAAATGCGGTCAATCTGCGCACCCCTACGGACGTAGCGCACGGGGTGGACTCGTGGAGCAGCCCATGGCATTGAAACGCGTTTCAACGACTTGCTGACGGGCAACTTTTTGTGTTTTTGTGTTTTTGTGTTTTTTGTGTTTACAGATGAGTACAGCAATAGCGTCAAACCCCCCAGACATGGCTCCCAAACCCAGCCCGACACACTTCCTGTGTCTCCAACTCGCCAATGCCCAGCTCTCGCAAAGCCTGGCTGCCTTCCGAGCAGACGTGACCAGCCCCGAGAGCTTCGCCGTCCCAGTCCCAGACGATGCCATCCGACGGCCCGGCACGCTGCACCTGACGCTGGGGGTAATGAGCCTGAAGCAAGAAGGGCTCGTCAGCCAGGCCGTCTCGCTGCTGAAGCGGCTCGAACCAAGAGGCATCCTTTCCGATCTGCGGAGGACCAACAACAACCCTGACCCCGACCCCGACCGTGGACTGTTGATATCCCTCTGCGGCCTGCGCTCCACCGCGGCCGCGTCAAAGACGTCTGTCCTGTATGCTCCTCCCGCGGACGCAGACGGGCTTCTGTACAGCTTCTGCGAGAAGCTGCGGAGCCCGTTCCGCGAGGCAGGGCTGCTCGTCGCCGAGGAGAGACCGCTGCTGCTGCATGCCACGGTCGTGAACACGGCCCACGTCAGGAACGGGCGGGGCGCGAGGAGGCGCAAGGAGAGGTTGGTGCTGGACGCGACGGACCTGTTGAGCAGGTACGGCGATTACGCTTGGGCAGAGGACATGCCGGTGACGAGGGTGGCGCTCTGTCGGATGGGCGCGATCAAGGTTGGCCGTGACGACGAGGCGTACGAGGTGGAGGCTGAGGTTGAGATGTAGACTAATTCAAAACTTGCCGGGCGCCTTTTTTTTCCCACAAGCGTGTTCGAACCATTCAATCACTGACAAAACCTGAGAAAACTTGCTTCATGTAAAAGTTATCTAAAAGTGGCAGGACCCCCGCCAGGCCCATGTCCCCACATTCGCTGCCCCCCCCCCCCCCCCAGCTTCATTGAATCTTCATCAGCCGCGGCAAGGCACTGGGTTTTCCTTTGGCATAATCATAGAATCTGGCTTTTTACCCCCCGTCGCGATAACTCCGGCGACGATGCCGACGCAGGCTCCGCCAACAATCTTGGATGAAACCCAGCTTGATGCTCTTCTCCCTTTGCCTTCTTGACGAATTCTGACGACCACCCCCGACCATCTACGAGCAATAGAAGAAGTGAGGACTCTTGAGAGAGAGATACAGAGAGGGACACATTGCCTGATGAATACTCCCGAGGAGCGCCGCGGCAACAGCAGCCATGTACTGCGGAACTCAGCCGGCAGCAACTCCATGCCGGCGCTGCCCCCCAGAGCAGTCATGGTCAACAACAACGCTGCCGGGCCCGAAGTCAACCGCGAACCACGCATCAACGCCGGCTCTTCCTCCACCGGCGGCGCGCCGCTCGCCGACACGGACAAAGAGACGGTGCCCTCCCGATCCGCCAGCCACAGCACCAGGGGGAAGCAAAAAGAAGAGAGGGATGAGCGCAACGCGGCGGCGCTCCTCCGGGAGAAGGACGAGCGCATCACCAACCTGGAGAAGGAGATGGCCACGATGGAGCGGGAATTCACGCGGGAGCTCGACAAGCTGAGTCGGAACGAGAGCGAAACAGCCACCTTCTGGCAAGCGAAGCACAGCGCGCTCAATCAGCAGTTCCTCAGGACAGATACGGAGCTCCGCGTGCTCAGGTCGGAAGTCGAGGTGAGGGAGGCGGAGCGCAGCGAGCTGCGTCAGGGCTGGGACACGCTGCGAAGGGAGGTCAAGGGGCGAGACGACGAGATTCGCCTGCTGAGCAGCCAGTTGCGCGATATGAAGAAGTTTGTGAGCACGAGCACCAGGACGGACGGGCAGACGAGCGATGAAGTCTTTGGGGAGGGCATGGCGAGGTTGGGCAACGGCTTGCAGAATTGGGTCATTACGAATTTTCGTCGTGCCAGGCTCGGTGAGTTACTCTCTCTCTCTCTCTGTCTCTCTTTCTCTTCTTGTGCGTCCGCAATCAACCTCTGGCCGGACGAATGCTAACTCTGTTTGTGCGCATCAATCAGCCGATTTCGCCAAAGTAGATGAGGCGACGCTCGCCGAGCTTGGTGAGCTGGTGCCCATGTATGAGGAGCTGGCGCAGGGAGCAAAAGTCCACTTGTTACAGTCCATCGTGTCGAGGGTGCTGGTGGAGATGGTGTTTGGCGTCTACTTTCCGGGCTTGTCGGATGAACAGACGCAGCGTTTCCGACAGATGGAGAAGACGCTCTCCCAGCTTGGTGCGTACAGTTCCGCCGTTCCCAACTCAATTTCGGGCTCCTCGAGACGTCGGCACTCGGACGGACTTGCCACGGGTCATCCGTTGGTCGTCATTCAGATGTCCAATTTTGAGCAGCAAACCATTGACTTGCGATGTCCTAGTCCTGTCGGAAGAATCCATCAATCAATGGCGCGCTTCTACACTTGGCCTGCTACGCCGCGACGCCCCCAGACTCCTACGGGACGAAACGGGCACGCAGATTGAAAAGGTCACGTCCCGCATAAGTCGCATCTTGGACGCCATTACCACGGACCGGGATGGCACACCACCGTCTACGTCGGCCTCATCACGCTCCGACGCGCGAGACTCCTCTCTTCGCGCACTGGTCACCAGCTCTGTTGAACTAGCTCGGCTACTGTTCGCCCAAAAGGCAGTCCTGAGAGTGCACATGCCCGAGGTCTTGCCCCATCAGCAAGTCCTGTTTGATCCAGGCACCATGGAAGACGTTGGTGGGGAGGACGAGGACGCTCTTGCCAGCAGGGACGTACGGTGCGTCGTGTTCCCCGGCGTGATCAAGCATGGGGATGAGAATGGGGGACAGATGCAGTTTCGCAACGTGATTGCCAAGGCGAGAGTGTTGTGTGGCCCTGAAGACTAGGTGGCGTGGCATGGCATGGCATGGCATGGTATGGCTCAAAGATCCAGACCGTCGACAAAGGTGTCCCTATATTCCGGCCGCGAATACAAGTCGCATCAGCGAGTCGCACCTCGGTAATCCGTTCGACAAAACTCCGACGCCATCTCCAAAAGATGACTCGGGTTGAGGGAAGGATGCCAAATTCAAGGAGACAGAAGCCGCCCGTCTTATAAGAAGAACTCGGCACATCGGACATGAATGAGTATGTGTTCTGGCACGTCTCTGTGGGGCACCCGAACGAACCATGGTGGTCAATCACGGTATCACGATATCACGGTACACGTGTATTGTGTTCCTCGCACACGTTCCTGCCAGACGTCGCGACTCGTCGTGCTTTCCTGTGAAGCGCACATGTCGCAGCAGTTTGAGATTCGACGCCCTCCTCTGCCTTTGAATCTTAGACGAACGGCAGATGAGTCCCGAGGGAACAAACCTCTTTTCTGTTCCATCACGCATTGAGGGTGCGTTCAAACGTTGCATCTGTGAAAATGATGCACAAGTGACTTGAGCATCTACTTCTTCAATGGCGGCCCCCAACTTCAAGTTCTTGCACTCTTTGCCAAGTAGCTTAGCTTCTTCTTCTTTTTTTCCAATCCAGAGCACGAGTTAGTCAGTTGGTGCTTCCGTATCTGGTCCTTCGAGGGAGGAACCAACACATTGCTCACAAGCTCACAACCTACATTCGCTCGTTCCAGAATCCAGACTCGCTACCGAGGCACCCAGGTCCTCTGGCAAATAATCTGTAACCTTGCAAGTTAATCATCAAGTTCGTCGATCGGATCCCGTGGTGCCCCCTCCCTGCGGCAAGTCGTGCTGCTCCTGAGTCCTGACAGGTGTCCTCACAAACATGATCCTGCCTAAAGGTCTCAAGGACTTGTCATTTGTGGCGGAAAGCCACCCCCCCCCCCCCCCGCGTCGGACGGAAACTGGAACAACGCGGCCAGCTGCTTCGTCCATCTGCATGCGCTGGTGAGCAACTATAAGGAACAATAAGGAAGCCGCATCGTTCTCGTCGGCAAGACCACTCCACCATGCCGAGTGCCGGTTGCCTCTCTGGAGATAATATGACCGTCACCTAAGCATGGCATGCCATTCCATTCCAAAACACTTGCATCCCACTCTTTATTCCCCGAGACTCCGATGCATGCCCAGGTGGAAGCACAACCTGACTGCTTGTGCATCCCGAAATGCACGCAACGTAACGTGCGGGTGGGATCATATACATATCCATACACGGGGTCCGCAATGAAATTTTGACCTATATAATCCGTGTAAATAGTGTTGATGATGCAATTGCTGACAGATGAAGCGCATCCCACCTACACCCACCTACAGTGCAGTTGCCAACTTGGCCCATCAGCAGCCATGCTCCCGCAGATCGGACATGGTGTACTTCCCACAGAATTCTGCTTCACTCACAAGACTCTGCTCGCATCCCTACCCGATACGAGAGAGCATGCAGTCCACGCAAAGACATTCAGGTAACAAAGGTAGTAGCTTTCGACTGTCGATCGGTGACGGCCGTTCTTGAGCTACATTGACACGAACACTTCTTCACAGTATCGTGTCGGTAATGGCCTGCAACACACTGAGTCATCTTGGCTGTCACTCTTCCGTCATCCTCACGTCTGCTGGGAGTCATCAAAAGTGACGATGGTCAAAAAGAGAGATTTTGACCATGGGACATCTTCTCACTCGTCCACGTATAAGTCCCGCAGAATCATCATCTTGGCTAAGATAGTGTCATGTGATCAGTCAGAAAATCGGGAAACCGGACAGCTTTGCTGTTCCAAGTTCCCGGAGTGCAATCGTCGGTGTACAAACCGACTATCATCGTAACATGAGCCTAACGCTTCCCTTTGAAGGGTACTCATCCAACAGCCACTCGCCCAAAGCGCGTGCTGTCGTGACCCTCTGCGAGCCGCACTGCCAAGCAGGGATGCACCAATTGAGGGGGCGCATTTTGAGCCTCAACTTTCGGGGGTTTGGGTTGCCCCCAAGCCCCTCACCTGATGGGAGATTGTAGGCCACAGGGCATTTCACAATCTTTGCCGAATACCCTGAGTACCTAGTTGGGTAGGGGTGATCCAAAGCAGCCACTACTGGAAGAAGGCCAATAAGGCCACCACGGACCTCCAACACTTTATCCTCGTAAAGCTTGTATTGAGCTTGGGGAATGGATAACAACCATGATTTTCACCCAATATCATCCAATATCATCATTCGAGGTTGGAATTTGACGAGTCAAGGCGATCAAACTTGATACTCGTGAACCGCCAGAAACCTTATATCAGATTCTCAGTCGTTGCTGCAAGGGAAACGATCCTCTCTTTTCAACTCGTTGTGCCGCCAGCGCCACATAGCAAAGAAGTGACATTTTCGGTGAGAGTCTGCGCCTGGATTCGTTGTTCTCTTGTTTTTGCCGCCAGGATCCCGATCTAATGTCACACTGATATCACTTTGGCGCTACTCGGCTGGGCAGTTGGAGCAGGCAACAGCTCAGTGCCTACTATGGGCAATGTTCTTCTCAACGAGCTGTCTGCCAACTTTCGGAATCAAGAATTGTGCGGTTCCATGAGTCAGGAGAACATGCGAGACGATCTGTTCATCACATCCTGTGTTAGCGCAAGGTCAATGTAGTCCATGATCGGCAACCTTGTGAGATAGCGAGGATGCTTACCTTGTTGGTAATTTTGACCAGTACTTCTTCCATGTAATCTGTAGTCTTTCACAGATTGTTCTCTCCATCAGAGACATGAGTCCATGTAGTCAGTCCACCACGGTGTCGGAGCCAGCAGAGCTGTGAAGGCCCCCACCATCATGCCACCACATCTTGCAGTTGGGGGCCTTCCCTAACTGCTCCAGGTAGTACCGAATAGGATCAGTCAAGTCAAGCGCTTGGCTAATCAAAATCCATCTGCTGACAGTCTTGAATCATTGAGATGAGAACCTGCGCAGTCGATCTGGTCAAACAAAAAAAAAAAAAAGACCACGACAAGTGATCACCCTTTTTGGGCACTTAGACGACAGTGAGACGACATTTAGACGACCAGAGGAGGAGGTGGCGGAGTTCCTTCTTCATACGCAAGATACTCACCACCACTGCTGATTCTCGAAGCCCCATGTCTCGGGCTCTCATTTCATTCCTTTTGTACATCAAACTCGAGGCGAAATACGTTTCGAAGTAGCCACAAAGTCTTGAAATGGCTGGCTTTGTGGTCAACTGCACTGATACATCCCACAGCTCGACACTTCCAACAGCTCACAGGACCACACCCATGGTTTCGGCAGAAGATATTCGCCAGACAATGGAGCGAGCCGAGGAGATGCGATCGTCATATGATGTATACACCTCTTTCAGAGAAACATATTATTGCCCTGATTTACATATTGAAGAACCGATCGTCCCGCAAGACGCACGAACCGAAGAAGGCGCCCCAACATGGGGGAGCAGTGCAACGCCTTATAGTGCTGCATTCGATACCGTCGGCGGTCCCTCGGAATACTCCATGTCAACAAATACACCTTCGATAGATGGGGTCGAGCCTATACAACTTCAGCGGCCAACGATGTCAGACTACAGTCTAGGTTGGCTTCCATGCGAGTTCATGAGGCTGACAGGCTGTGGTGCGTCCTTCCGTTTCCAAGAAATAAACCTGTGGATTGAGCACATGGTGAATGAGCATTTGGCAGCATGCTTTCCTGCCCACAGCATTTGTTGGTTTTGTGAAGAAGCAGACTTCAAATGCCGTTCGAAGCGAGCAGAAGAGAAACGGGAGAAATATCGGCAGCGGATGTATCATATTGCAGCCCATTTCTTCGAAGGGCAAACAGCAGCCAACATTCAGCCAGACTTTTTCTTTCTCGGTCATTTGCACAGGTATGGTCTGATTGACGAGCACGCTTTTCAACGGGCAAAAAGCCAAGGACAGCTTCCCGCTACCCACATGCCCCATGACTTCTATGACGATGCAGAAACATTGGGAGTGGCTTCGCAGCAGTATGCTGAGACAAGTCGCCGCAATAGCCGCCTTCATTCGTCGCAGAGGCATCGTAGCCATCGGCATAGGCACTGATTGACACGACAAGGCTTTCAGAGTGAGGGGGGCAGCACTCTTTTATTCTTCTTCTTTATTTCTTGCGAGTTTTGTTTGTGAAGTTGAAAAAAAAAGCTTCATCGCTTGCTTCTTTGCCCCATGATGAGATACGACGAAGTCAACTTATGCGTTTTGTTTTTCGATGCCGTCTTGGTTGTCGTTGCCAGGAATGTTTTGAGTGGCTCGGCCGTGACAGTACGGATGCATGCCAGCGCCGTTTGGCAGGGGAGGAGCTGCAAACTCCAAGAGAAATGATGGTACCTGGCTTGTTTTCACACTACCCAAAAGCTAAAATCTCTGACGCAGCCATCGAGTTGTTGATGAGACTCTTCAGTTGGACTGATTTTGTGATTGGGGATGCTAATTATGACGTTCACCGCAAAGCCCCCACACAACATTCGGAGGAGTTGAAGAACAGGGCAGTATGCTCGGGTTGGGCTAACTCGGGCAAGCTTTAGCCTTTCACGGCAGGATTTCTCAACTCACGGTTGGGTTGAAATAGTCCCATTGGTCCAATTGAGGACGTTTCTGACGTTAATTAGCCAAGCGAACTCGAGGGATTCTTTTCGTCAGTTGGACCTAACATACTTTGGGAGGGTATTTTGCTCGCCAGAGAAGAAACACGACGACATGACGCAGAATGGCATCCGTTCAGAAGGCATCTCCGTGACGAAGGTGGACAAAGCAGAGAACCGGTTCGTTGGGTAGTTTTCCGTGTTTCGTCTCAAGAGATGATGCACACGATGAGATGGAAGAAGTCAGGCGAGGACTAGGACAGATTGAAGCGGTCAACGAGATTGCGGAAATGGGGGCAGGCGCACCTGCCGGATAGAGAAGCAGCGTTTGTCTCGTTGTGAGGATGCAAATTTTCTGCATGGCCAACAATTGAGGACTCGTGACTTGTTGTTCATGTGGGACCGGACAGCTTCTGATGCCGCGCGGTCGGTCTGCATACATGTAAGCATCGTACATGAGACCGACCGGCTATAAATTTCCGATTCGCCATTTCCATTTGTTTTCCCAGCCCGACTTGCAATTCATACCAGATCGTCACGAGACTAGAATTCCAAAATCTGACATGGATGTGCCCCTCGGGGCAGCCACAACCATACATACAGTGGCAAGCACTCACGTAAGCAAGTCATAACTTCAACACCAGCCAGAGAGACTTGGTCTGATGCTATTCCCCATGAAGACGGGTCTGCATACCTGGTGGTGCATTACTATCGTAAGACCCGCTTGCCATTTTTGAAGGACCCGAAGTATTTATAGGATTCAAGGGCATGAATACTGCGCTATTTTCTATTTTCTAAAATCAAGGAGGGGGCTTTTACGTTTTGACATGGACAACTTTACGAATATACCGGACAGAGCATCTGCTCGTTAATTAGTGAGTTGAAACCATGCACTTCACAACGTCGTTGTTCGCCATCGCCCTGTTCCTCGGCCTCGCGGCTGCTGGGCCCATGGAGAAGCGCCAGATTTGCGATCCCACCAAGGGCGGCAGATGCCCTCCCGGCCAGCACTGCCAGCACTGCCAGCACCACGGAGAATTCCCCCAACACCGGATACTGCGTGTGAAGAGAATGGGATATTCTCGTGGCCATTTCGAACGTTTCACGATATGGAGGTGTGGAGAATGCAAGTAGGATCGAAGGAGGGGGGTATCATTCTGTGCAGACCATTACATTGCATGATACAAATGCTATGCACATACCAGAGAGATATGGAATTTACAGAGACCGACCCCGTGATGCCTTTCTGATGGAATATCTCGCTGCCCTTTGTTTTCGAACCCTCATTGAACTCGTCCTTGATTGTTGATATCCCACTATGGGCGCCTGCGTTCCCCTCCTCCCAAGTCCTAGCAGCGCGGCGTCGATCCATCTATAGCGCGCCTCATACTTCACCCACCGCTCGAGACCAGGCACGTGGATCCCTAGGCTAGGGAGCGCAAGGAGTGTCAACGTAGGATTCGCGTCTTCACCACGACTTGCTTCTACGCTATAGAGAGCAGGTAGGGAATAGCGAATCTTGCCAGGAGCGTAGTACTTGAGAATCTGTTCCAGTCGCGCACGCTGTTTCGGAGGCAGCGCTTTCCGAAATGGCTTCGCATGCTGCGGGACGAGCGGCAGGATATGAAACCTGGCGGGCACGCAGGCACTCACGCGGATCCAGTACCTACCGTCCCAAAGCTTGGCTGTCTTCCACGTTCGCCAATGACGATGGCGGCTAGGAGGCTCTTCTGCATCATCAGCTACAGACGAGATGCGATAATTGATGTGTCCCGGAAGCTTTCGCTCTGGCAGAGGCTTCATGGATGAATATGGAGCCCGGGACATGAACCATTTCGTACATGCGGGACCAATGATGGGATCAAAGGCGACACCGGCAATGGTGAATGCTTTTGGCTGTGTTTTGTTGGGATCCGCTGCAAGTTCTGGGAAGATTCTATCGATGACAGTGTCCAGATGTGTGACTGGGGGGGCATTGGTGTCTGGCGTGACGAATTCTATCAGTTTGCGAACCGCGAGGGCAGCGATCAGACGCTGGTGGGGTTGACGAGATCGCGACCTCGCTTCGCCGAAGAGTCGTCTTCTCCATTGCGAATGAGCGGGTCGAAAGGAAGGGGGCTCAACAAGCAAAGTACCCGCATTGGGGTCGAAATCGAGAATCGCAGCTTCTCGTATCAACCATCGTCGCGCCTCTGCTTCTTCAAGTCTTATGCGCTTCTTTGCTTCCCTTGACATGTCGAGAATGGCATCTTTCTGCAACTTTGCGGGTAGTGTGATACGGTCCATGTGGCGAATGGCGTTTCTGGGTGTGAGGGTTGCATCTGCATTGGTAGGATCCTCAAACCATTTTATATTGTTGGCCTCGCAAGTGGCGATGAGCCTGTCCTTATCAAACTGGAGCAATGGTCGATAGATTGTTATGCCTCCGTCCTCACAGTTGAGCGGCGTCAAGTATGGCACACGAGGGTCAACATCTCGCAGTATGTGCCCGGGGAAGTGGGCCGACATGTCATTGATGCCAAGGCGCGACCTGATGCTGTCCCACGGCTCGGTTTCGGAATCGCTTTTCATCGTCCATCGGAGGCGCTTCATTTCTTTATTTGGCGGCTTGAAGCTGAGATACGGGTATTTCTGCATTTGATCGTCCAAAAGCCCGCTCTTGTAGACTCCGTGCAAGTCGTAACATTCCGGTATCGCATTGGCTTCACGTATTCCTTGATAGCCTCGATATGAATGACCACTCATGTACCGCATGAGCACTGTCTCGTATTGGTCATCTCGGTGATGGGCGAAGAACAAGCTATTGGCGTTGAAGCATCGGCAAGTCAAGCCGAGCATTCGGTAACGCAGAATTCTGGCGACGCTTTCGACATTGGGAAGACTGCCGGGATTTTGCCCATCCTGGACGAAGTCTTTCCAGTTCAAAGGTTTCATGACGGCCCTGAGGCCCAACTTCTTCAGTTCTTGGGCGACTTTTGAAGCTTCGAGAGAGCTCTCCTGGCGCAATTTGTGGTCGACGATGATGGCAAAGGTGCTGTCGGCGGGGTTGTCGGCAATTCTGATACCGCGGTGCGTCTTGATGAGGGTCGAGAGTAGATATGCCATAGCCATGGAATCAACGCCGCCGCTTACGGCAATGGCTAAACACAATGGTTAATACCATGGTTGTTTAGTTGCGCCGCCTGTAGAGACGGTTTTCCGGGTCACGGAGGGCTGGGGAAAGACGACATACCAACTCGCCGCGGCCGAGCATAGCGGATGTTTTGGAACCGTGGGGGGCACACCGACTCGACGGCATCCCGAAACTCGGCCAAGGAGATGGGCTTCGGGCCATGGTGAAGGACGCGATTCGAAAAGCTCATTCCATCCCAGACGTGGTCAATTGAGGTGAGGGATGGCAGGGACTCTGTTACCAGATGGTGAAGCCTGTGGTCCTATGTCATACTTGTACTTGTCCTTGACGCCAGTCAGTTGCTCCCGTGCTTCTGGGCGCTGTCGTCTACAGGTAGGTCGAGTAATAAGGCTGAGCTGAGCTTTACCAGGCCGAGCGGGGCCGTCACGGGTTGAATTTGATGGAGGACTGCCGCATGATCAAAAACCTGTCATCATGACTCGGCTCGGCTCGACTTTCAAAAATTTCATCAGACGACTTGCTCTGTGCCCATGCACGAGAGTCAGGCCGTCAGGCCGTCAGGCCACACACTCCGGAGAGGCCTCACGGACTGCATTAGCAGACCCGCAGCCCTGTCTGCCTCGTCCCATGAGCTCCTGCCATTCCAGATTTGCCAGGATTTGCCAGGATTTGCCACGGCATCTATCCCAATCGGGGACTTGGGGGCTCGAGCCTAGAATCCTAGAATGCCTTGCCATCCAATCGACGGGGACCATCGCGTAATCGCAGGCCATGTTCATGTTGCGAGCTT
Organism: Epichloe aotearoae; assembly: GCA_000729855.1. NCBI lineage: Eukaryota > Fungi > Ascomycota > Sordariomycetes > Hypocreales > Clavicipitaceae > Epichloe > Epichloe aotearoae. The sequence goes on along the minus strand of JFGX01000110.1, from coordinate 56,506 downwards.
CTACTCCGTAGTCCGTACATGGAATAATGAATAATGATACGGAGTAGATACATGTATGTACAGTGGTGTACGGATCCGTAGACATCGTGTCGTGCTTGCGCCTGGTGCATCCCCGCCTGCCAAGTTGAGTGAGTGTCCAGTATTAATTAGTCTTGGACACGCACCCGGCGAGGCACAACCAATCGTCTCGTCGTTTCATCATTTCTTCGTTTCCTCGTTTCCTCGTTTCCTCGTTTCCTCCTCCTCCTCCTCCTCCGCCTCCGCCGCTGCTCCTTCCCGTAATACCTGCTTCACCTCACCACATTTTCATGCCTTCTTTCCTTCGCCCTTCTGCTCTTCGTAATCAGTCTTCTCATGCCCATCATGCTCATCAGCCTGCGCTTGTAGCCTCCCACCATCGCACGACGCGGCTCGACTCCGACTTGCCTACTACCTATTACTCTCTGTCGCAACCAACTTGATGCTGCTTGACGCCTTCGAGCACAGCTGCCGCTCATGGTTTCCCAACCCGATCAGCCGTCACCTGCCTCCACCACCGCCTTAGACGTCACCACCTCATCCCGCCGCTCCAACCACCAACATCAATACTCCTCCGCATCAGTCGTCTCCCGGCCCTCGCTCTCCCGTACCAAACGCTACAACCGGTCGCACGTTGGCGGTGCTTCCTTCGCGCCACAGAATGAGTTTCCCGTCTTTGCGCACAGCGGCGATGTCGAAATCATCATTCGTGTGGGCGCTGGCGCGGATGGTGCCGAGAATAGTTATCTCTTGCACCGACACACCTTGACCAGATGCAGTGGTTTCTTTGAAGCGAGTACATCTTCCGAGTGGTCCAAGGCCCGGCCATTGCTGGCCGGCGGTAACGAGCTGGCTCGTATCGGCGAGGACCCTTCTTCTGCACTCGACGTCGCAGATTCGGATAGGTTCGCAGTCGGTGGTGGTGCGAATAAATCTGGTTCGACGACTCCAAGAAGGAGATGGAAGTATGAACTGGATGCTGGCGCAGGCGATGGGGACATCCCCATGTTGGTTCAGAGGGACGATTCGCCAACAGGAGCCCGAGGAGGCAACTGTCGGCCATCTTTTCCATCCCTATTCGGTCCTGGTTCTGGTTCTGGTTCTGGTGGCCCTGCATCCAATTCTAAATCCAGCTCACGACCCAAGAACGGTCCGCCAACAACAAATCACGTTTCCTTCTCTCGCTCTGTTGCGAACCTCGCCATAACGCAACGTCTCTCCCAAGCGGACGAAGACCTCTTGCGCGACTACGACAATCTCTTCCGCATCTTCTACAACTATCCCCCCGTACTGGACGGCGTCAATGTCGCAGACGCCTATGTGCAGTGCAAGTCGCTCCTGGCCTTGGCAGATCAATACGACGCCCTGGCCGTCGTGGGCCCCGAGTCGACCATCACCTGCTCCAGTTTCAATCAAGGCTGTGGAAGCAGATTGCCAAATATCCAATTTCATATCTTCGCCTCGGCTACCTCGCCCGCAGCAAAGTCATCTTTCAGGAAGCTCTGATCCACGTCGTGGGGCAATGGCCCCTGGGAGAGCGCAGCCTCCGCGCCGCCTTGCCCGACATTGTCCTTGACATTATTGAAGACAAGGTAGACGAGCTGGAGGAGATTGTCAGCCGCGTCGAAGGCCGGCTTTTCCGTCTCAATCTCACCACAAGCAAGGGGGAGCGCGTCACACCCGGCAACAGCTACCTGGACTGGCTCGTAGTCAGTCTGTTCCGACAATGGCTCGCCGACAACACCTCGCCTCAACAACCACCGCCCGGGCAGAACACCGGCAGCAACAGGGGCAGCAACAACCATAGCCACAGTAACAATAACAACAACCGTCACCCACCGCCAGCCTTGCCTCCCCCCGTCCCGCCCCTCACCTCGATTGGGCGCGCCTATCGCACCCTCGGTTCCGGCAACTCGAGCGCCTTTCTCAACCACGACGACTGCAAAAAGTTTCTCAAACTCACCCCCGAGCTCTACAGCCGCGATAACATTCGCCGCTTCGAGAAGCGCATGGACGAGCTCAAAGCCATGGCGCGGGATCTCGTTCGTCCCCTCCTAGGCAGCGGTCTCGAGCTCGACATGGCCGGCTCAAGTCGCACCTCAGACGGCATCACCTACCTCACTTGCACCGCAGTGGGAAACCGCGATCTCCCCTGGCCCGTCGACAGCTAAATAATTACCAGCATCCCTGGCATATCCTCGTCTACCAAGCAAGTTACGAAACCCACACCACACACTACAGGAAATGTCAATGAAAATATATCGGCACATTTATATAATCATGATTTTGTCCCTATTTCTTCCTTCTTCTTTTTCTTTTAAAAACAAACCTCAGGATACCCCCTCAAAGGCTGGATCTCCTTTTTTTCTTCTTATCCATGCAAGAATCGTCCTGTTGCCCCTACCACGTTCTTGTATGAAACGCTTTATGAAACGAAATGAAGTACACTTTAGTCTGTCTGTCTGTCTGTCTGTCTGTCTGTCTGTCAGGCCAATTAGTCACCATGTAACGATGTACGATGGGCCGTGCCTACGAATGAATATTGGAACTTGTACAAATTGGACTTGCCATCATTTAACTGACATGGTGATTGTTTTGATGCTGCTGCTACATGATGCCCATCACACTTGCGGTGGGCCTCCAACGGAATCCAGACGCAGGTACCGGCTGACATGAGGGTGTCTGAACTGTACATGACGAGCCATAATGATGACATCTACTCCGTACATAGATGAGTTGAAATCCAACGCCATCGACGCCAGCTCAGACACCTAGGTAAACGGAAGCGAAAGGGGAAAAAGTTTAACAAATAAAAATAAAAGTGTGGGGAGCGGAAAATGAGCGAAGAAAGACAAAGGAAGAGAAGGGGACTGGTTCCGGTAAAGGCCTTTCCTCTTTCTCAACAGTCATACTATATAGGCACGCGTCAAAGTCCCATCGTAAGTGGTGCAGAGGTGCAGACATTAATCAGCCGGAGCGACATTGATTTAGTTTGCAATCTTTGACAACCAACATAGATTCGTATTCATCAAAGTCCAAGTCCAAGTCCATTTTAGTTTCAGTGTCCACCACCTTTCCATTGCCTTCAACGCTACCATACTCCTTATTTCTAAACATGCTCGAGCCACGTACTTATCAGCCCACAATTTCTTTCTTTTTATCAAATCATCACCAATCTCGTTCAGAAGTCTTGTGCTTTCTATTCAGGCTTTCTGCTGTGTGTCGTGGCTTACTCTTTGCCAACATATAGCTCGACATTTCCCGATATGCTGTCCATGTAAGCGAAAGAATTGCCCTTGCCCTTCTCGCCTTCCACCTTTTTCGGTATTCCTCGGCTTGAGCGCGTGATCTTGACATCTTTACCCTTGGCACTTATGCCTCCAGAGATGGATTCTGCCTTGAACCTTCCCGTCCAGCTGCTAGGGTAAAGCAATTTGATGTCGCCGCTGATACTCCCGTGCCTGGTTTGCAATTCTGACAAGGGAGGCCCGTCGGCGGCTTTTCGGGCCTCAGTATCCGTCATGAAGGTTTTCTCGTCGGCACCAAGTTGAATCTCCAATGGTCTGAGCACAGTAACTGTGGTGGTTCCACTCGTTGCTTCGGTATAGAGGTCACTTCTCTCGGAGCCCTTGGTAAGCAATGGCAGAAGTTTGAGAGTCAAGTCACCGGATGCAGACTGAAAGTCGGCGCGTGAGGTCATTGCAACATCTGCATGGACATTCCCAGATAAAGTCTCGACCTTGACGACATAGTCTCGAGCTGGCAGCTTCTTACCAGACTTTTTGCCCTCGACTGCAAAAGCTAATGACTCCTTTATTCGGACATTTCCAGAGATCGAGTCAACGGAAAGCATTGCCTGCCTGGCGGATTCCTTGTCGGCAGATTTGGGCACAACCTCTAAATAAACATTCCCCGATGCAGACGCCACCTTGAGCAAGTCACAAAGAGGAAACCCGCCCTTGACATCGCCACTGACAGTCTGAACGACGATTCGTCGGGTTTGCAGACTGTATGGTAAAACGTTGTCGCCTTCAATGATTTCAGCGAGTGGTGTGTTGACATTGCCAACAACAGTTTTGATAATAGGTCCGTCAACGACACCCATAGCAAGAGCTTCCGCGAGCTCAACATCAAGATGAACCACGTCAAGGCCCAGGCTATCAAGGTAACTGTTTTGGGGTACATGGACAGTCACACGCATCTGGATGCAAGGAGCTTCGCCATTATTATCCCACCAATCCAAGACATGGGGTGTGATAAGCTTGATGGCCTGTTTGCCGTCATCTTCGATGGCGATGATTATATCGGCGGTCAGCTTATCGTCATTTGAGATGATTTCAATCTCAACACTGCCCCTCTTCGAATTCTCCCCAGACGGGCAAATGAGGACTTGTCCAGAAATATTCGGTGTGCGGCCTTTGCGGTGGCTATTCCTACCAGGTCTCTGTTCGATGCTCAATGTGTAGCCGCTGTCGAATGTGATATCTGATAAAGTCTTGTCAAACTTGTGCGGGGTGTTCCGACACTGGTCGCTGGGTCGCCATTCTAGATCGCGTTGGCCGCCCATCTTTGGTTGTCTGACTGGGTCCTGAATCTGATCGATGATGCCCTTGAGAGTTTGTTGAGCCGGTGGGTTAGCTAGGATTCGAGACCCGGTGAAGAATATGACTGACAATGGTAGCAAGATGTGATCAATTCCCCTGCAGATGAGCAGTAGTAACAACATCACTGTGTGGAGAAAGGCTTCTGAGGTGTGCTCATGTGGTTGTTTCTTTAGCTGGAGGAGCAAGGCTAGGTGTGTCTTTGTAACACAGAAGAAGTACGACATAGCCGTGTACCACGGACAACATATGAGGTAGCGCGTCAAAGAAGAAGTGACAAGTTTAACCCACCTTGGGGTGTCTGGAGCGTCCGCCGCTGCCAAAGGATACGCTACCAAGGATTGCAAAGAAGATGGACAAGAAGACAGCAATACCTAGGAGGGTTTTGACCTTGCCTCGCATCTGGATACAGTGGGTCGCGTTTTTAACTCTTTGCCATCGAGACTTGGGAGGTCCATTAGGCGATCCACCCATAGACTGAGGCTGACGAGGCAGAAGCGCTTGATGCTCTTCGGAAAGACCCATGTTATCCGAGTCGACGTTGTGGTCGTCGTCGTTTGTATTACCAGAATGGGGAGGTACGAAGGTCTGATAGCCCTGGAAGCACACACCCGACCGAGGAGACGATAGGGACGGTGAGTAGGCAGGTGGCGCGTCCAGATGGCTCTGATGATGTGTCCGCGATTGGGAGTCGGCGTGGTTCAAGGCAGATGATCTTGCTGATGCAGTTATTTCGGATGAATTATAACGGGAAGGGAGCCGGATGCTGTGTCCGGTGAGCAGCAGAGGACTTTCTTTCTCAACGCTCCTGAGGTATTTATGGGTGGGCGAGCTGACGAATGTAATACTGGCTGGCGTGGGTGACGTTGCATCGCCCACGTAAGCAGCCGAGGAAGCGTGTGCAGAAGCAGATGTAGATCCACATGTAGATCCAGATGCAGCTTGTTCGGCGCGTGTCGTAAAGTATGGAGCTCGTGATGAGGCGTGACGGGAGCCGTTGTTCATCGAGCGTTTCAGCTCAGCTTTTGCCTCCTTCGCCTTGTCCGCGCTTTCGTCGGCCTGCAGGGTTGGGTCCTCAACAAGCACATTAGGCACGACAGGGACGTTGGACGACGTCCACTGGTGCCGCTGCTGCGGAAGATGGCTTTGTCCAGGAATGTAGGGCTGCGATGATGCTGCTACAGACGTCCCGGACGCGTGGAAGTAACCATCAGTGGGTGACAAGGCATCATCGCGGTCGTCACCCGAGACGAAGGCGCCGTCATGACCCATTTCGGAGTACATGTTGTCTGAGTGCGGAACCGGCATTGTGGTGGCGAGCCAGGCACTCGTTTACGCGTTATGGAAGGAAGAAAAGCAAAAAGACGCCGAGATGGAGGAAATCAGGTGCACATACCCAAAGGCCCATCAATTGGTCCCGGTGCCAGTTCGTCGTCGTCGTCGTCGTCGTCGTCAGCTACCTAGGTACTTGGAATGGAGACCCTTGCGAAGGCAAAGCAGCAGAAAGGAACAGAAAAAGCCGCAGTAGGGTTTGCGGGATGGAGAAAGGAAGAACGAGGCTGACGACAGTTGGGCGGGGGGGGGGGGAGCATGCGTCTCTTGGTGGTGTTGGTTGGATTATTAGGAAGGTGCGAGACAGGCCCAGTCCCTTCCTTGTCAGAGTCGTCTCGGCCCCGGTCCATCTATGCATGCTTTGGCGGCCATGACTCTTTTCGTTCTTTTATCATCTCAATCCTTTGTTTGTCTCCTGTCATGCCTGTGTGAACGCACAAGCGGTGTTTTTGCTCAGGGGCGCCGTCTTTTTGACCTGCCATGCCAGGCTTGGCTGTTGTGATAACTTATAAGGCTGTTCACCAGCCGGGGGACCGTTTCATCGAGAGCCGGAGTCGGCTGCGGCGCGCGCCTCCGGAAGCTGGGTAGTAAGTACCCCACTTCACTCCGGGTCGGTGTCCCGAGTGTCCGTCTCCCTTGTTGACCTCACAAGGTGTCCACTTTGTGCATCGGCACTCAATCTTCTTATAGATGTAGAACTCGACGGTAAGCATTCAAGGCTGATTGGCCTCAGGGTAGTAATTTTCATGGTTGCGTGCTACCGTCGCGTGAGTATTTGCCACGGCGACTATGCCTATATGCTCCACGGATATCAAGTTCTACATGATTCAAGTTCCGCCATTCGAAAAGTAACTCTAGTCCTTCCGCTGTCTCTCTTGGCTTATTGTCCTCCTTTATCACGCATGCTAGCTAGCTCTCTGTTGACAAGGCAGCTCTGCTCCCCACGTCACACGGTCACGTCGAGCAAAGGAAAATTGACCTTTTTCCGATGGGTCAAATGCGTCAGGGTCTGATGACAATGCTTCCATGGGGACAAACCTGCTCGATGCTGTCAAAATGACCGTGGCAGAGCACCCAGAAGTAGTGTCTAATGTTGTTCCGCAAGGTAAAATTGTGTGCTTGCTTTTGTCGTCTTCGTTTTCCTCTCCCTCTCTCTCCCCCCGCCACCCACTTATCTCATCACACTGGCATAATTTAGTGCAGCCCGAGGACGGATTTCGAATTTTCGTACACAATCCAGGTGATACTCAGGGCTGGGGCAACCTTGAGCAGATTGGGTGTCAATCCCTTGTACAGGCCGCGATATCCTTCTCTTTGGATCGTCTTTTGCGTCACATCCCAGATGCCGGTATACGTAGCCTGATGCATCACGGTGCCTTGCGTCTGCAGTCGCGTTCGCACTACATTGAGTGGATAGACAACTGTTGCACCGATAGCGCCGGATGTCGCACCAATGATTCCCGTGGCTATGTTCCCGGGAACGATGTCGTCCTCGTGACACCCGGCGTGTCGCGCATAGTAGCTTTGATATGATTTCTTCAGCAGCTCAAACATGCCCATGTCGATGGCACTGTACGGAAACATGCCTATCAAACCCATCGTCACACCGCGATAGCATGCCCTTACGCCACCATCGGCGTACATCTTCAGGGCTGTTTGACGCACGGGGGCGCTGCCCGTCAAGCCTCCTTTCACAGTTTCGCATTGTAAGCGAAACTTCAGAGTATCGAGTGGATAAACACAAAATCTGCAACACAAGCAATCATGATTAGCGAAAATGCGGGCAAGCGGCCTTCATTTTGTTGTTAATTTCGCCAAGAACTTACTGCGCAATCATTCCCGCAACACCGCCTGCGGTGAATTTCGAATAGGAATTAATCTGTCTAGGGTCGCCATGGCCTTCAAAGTTGGCGAGTGCTCGCTTAGCGGCCTCGTACGATCCGAACTTGATGGCTGTCTCGGGCATAATCTTGATCACGTTCAAGCCGTTACCTGATATTCGTCCGAATGTTAGGATACAGAACCCATTTGTCCATACACATAAGATATCGCATCGAGCGCGAGAGCAGAAAAAAAGATAGCGATGGGCAATAGACGGCAGGGGTGAGGAAAACTTGCCGGCAAAGAAACTTCGAAGGCCGCCATTGCGGGATAAATCTTTCACAGCATCACTGATCGGCCGCAACGCATTCTTCACTGCTGCTGCAGGACGACCTTGTTTGATGGCTGCGACTGCAGTCTCGGAGCTGCTGCTCGTGTTGACCAGCAAGTAGACCTTTAATCGATCAAGCGGCGCAGTGGCTGTTCGAGACACTCCGCCGGCGATGGCACCCGCAAGAAAGTAACCTGGATCAGGAGCAAAATCTGTCAGTTTGAATTTCTTTGGGGGCTTCTCAATTCCCGCGGAAGATTGTCTCTGTTCTTTGTGTTCTCCTCGGGTGCCATCGCCAACTTGAGGTGTAGATTGTGTAGGTTCTGTCGCGACTAAACGTCGCCTCTTTGTCGGCGCAGTCCCATTACTACTGCAACTGTCATCATCACTTGCGTTTCCAACGGCATCCATTCTGCGTTTTGATGCGGTTGACGCGGTACCTGGCCTTGTTCCGGTAATTTTTGTGCTATCGGTGTCTCCGGATGAGCCTGAACAAGGTTCGGGTATTGTTGCTGGGGGGGGTAAAGGAGAGGCAGCAACTCTTACTAAAGAGCCAAAGAGGGAGTAAAGAAGAGAGCTAGAGGATAAGTCGTCCGTACCTAGGCCTTCCAGGGTTTCGTCGCTGACATGAGAGTCTCCCTCTGGAGTGACACTGACGACTGAATCGTAATATGAGAGGACGGCTTTGAGGCGGGAGTCGTGATTACCAGCTGGCATGAATAAAAGGAAATTTCTGCGCAAGAAAACAGTTAGCCATCATCATCATGACCCGTCTTATCAAGCAAAGAAAAAATCGTATCGAGGAAAAGAGCAGCATGTGGCTTTTCGAGTCACACATATACATTGAAAGGGCAGCGGCTGTCAGGCGAGTGCTGAATGTGGCCTGCGACGTGATCACCATCCAACGACAAGCACCACATGACTTTGTTCATGGCGACAGATGAAGGGCAATTCGAGCTTCCCCACACCCCGGCCGAGTTATGGATGACAGTGACTGCACCAAAGCACAAGCACGGCGAAATCTTCGACTTACCTCCATTCTTCAAAGTTCACGTATCCATCGTTGTTGCCATCCAGGTCGTAGAAAAAATCGGAAAGCCTGCGGCTTGAAACGCTTAGACCAGCTGTGCGAAAAGCAGTCTGCAATTCGGCGGTGTCGAGTTTGCCGTTTCCATCTTTATCAATTGCATGAAATAAGAAAAATAATTGGCGCTCGGCCCGTTCAACGAATGCACGAAACTCTACAAGTGACGCACAATGCATTAGACTTTGATGTTCTGTGAGTCCTTCCAAGGCAATTCCTCTCTCGGGGTGGAGACACGACCCCCCAGAGGTTAAAAAATAATTACCTTCATATTGAATCTTGCCGTCGCGGTTCGTGTCGACTTCCGTCATGATTTGTTTCAATAGATGGTCGGCATTTTTCAAAGCTAGATGCTTGGGACAAGGCCATGTGGTCAGCAATGAAGCTTCCGCTGGTGCCGACAGGCAGGACAAGTAGACATGGCATATATAGCTCGAGGCAGTTGCTCACGATGATCAATCCGACGAAACCCTTTCTGCAGTCCCTTGAGGTCCAATTCGCCCTTTCCAGAGGGGTCCAACCTGGACCAGAGACGCTCGGCTCTCGCATCGCGTTCATTCTGCGACTCCCCAAAACTTCGCTCCACGTCGGTGACGAGTTTGGTGACACTCATGTCGGCAGCATCGGTGACGCGAGCAGCGTGGTGCGGGCAGCGGCTAGCCTGGCGAAGATAGATACGGTCGCTCGCGCGTGATGAATTCGGTGGGCTCTGTTACAGCACTGCTGCATCGTTGGATTGAGGCGTAGATGGGAGGCGGCAATTGAAGGGATTCCAAGAGGTGGCCTTGAAGCACAGTGACGTCGGAGGAGCAGCTGAGAGCTGAGAGCTCTGGGTGGTGGGTGGTGGCACTGGTGGGTGGTCCACCCGTGGTCACTGTGCTGGCGTTTGTTACCGCCTGCACTAATGCACTAATGCACTAATGCACTAATGATGCACTGGAGCATGGGCATGGGCATGGGCATGGGCAGCGAATCCGGCACCGCCCCTGCCGTCTGGCACAAGTTGCACCTGCCAGACGCTTTATCTTATCTGCCATCCGCTGCCATCCGCTGCCATCCGCCTCCCCTCCACAAGGTCGCCGAGAAACGGCATCCTCCAAGTTCATCCAAGTTCCTCAAGTTCCCCGTCTCGACTCTTGATCACGACACATTCGCGTCGCCGACGGAAAGTTAAGGTGCCTCTGCGGTCCTTTCCCACAATAAATGTCGGCCAACTACTGGGAGTCGACGCAGAGGCGCCATTGGCTGTTCTCCAAAGACGAATTGGCCTCGATGCGCCAGAAGCTCGACGATGACAATGCCGACCTCGTCCGCATGTTCCCCTTGCCCCAGCCGCGGCATCTGGCTATATACTTTAACCAGCGTGAGTGTCATTGGTCTTGCCTTTTTTAAATTATATATATATATATATATATGTTGTTGTTTTTTGCTCCAATTGCGTAGAACAGAGTGTGTTCTCCTTGGTTCATTTGTTTTCCAAGTCAGCATCCCTTGCTAACTAGCGATGGCCCTGTCGCAGAACTTCTGCGGCTTGCGAAACGACTCAGTATCCGGCAACAAGCCATGGCCACAGCCCAAGTCTACCTCAAGCGATTCTATATCAAGGTGCCCATACGATGTACCAACCCGTACCTCGTCATCACGACGGCCATTTATCTAGCGTGCAAAATTGAAGAGGCGCCGCAGCACATCCGCCTCATCGTTACCGAAGCAAGACAGCTGTGGCAGGACTTTATCGGGCTCGATACATCCAGGATTGGAGAATGCGAATTTTACATGATTAGCGAGATGAGCTCCCAGCTCATTGTGTACCAGCCCTATCGGACATTGACGTCTCTGCGAGCAGAACTATCCCTCTTGGACGAGGACGTACAGCTCGCGCGGTCCGTGATCAACGATTCGTTCAATTGCGATCTACCTCTCATATGCGCGCCACACATCATTGCCCTTGTGGCTATTCTCTTGGCCTTGGTGCTTCGGCCCAACTCCACAGCACCAGGTCAGACGGCCTCGGGCTCAGCAGCCGCTGCTGGTCTCGCGGCAGCACAAGCGGCGCTCAGCCAGGCGCACAGTCGAAGTGGCCTCGGCGGTGCCCTGGAACATCCCTCGTCTGGATCTGATAGTAAGGAGAAGCAGCAAGAAGCCAGGGTATCCAGGGTGCAGCACTTTGCGGCGTGGCTGGCAGAGAGCAGCGTTGACATTGCGGCCATGGTCGACGCCACCCAGGAAATGATTTCATTGTATGATTACTATGAGCAGTACAATGATAAACTAACTCGAGAGCAAATCAACTGCTTTGTCAAGGCTCGTAGCTTAGACAAGTAGACATGTCTGCAGCCACGCATTGCAGGTTTCGGATTATGAGATATAATTACCGCCTCGTTTGGTACTAGAAGTCGGTGGTTTTTTCTATTGTCAATCGCCAGCAGACATATGATGCATGACTCATGACGGAAGTGCGAATCAAGGAATGCATTGATAGAAGGGGCACGAGAAGGTGTTACGGCGTCACGTCAATTGGAATTTTGTTTAGACGGTCATCTCGGCTATGTTCTGAGGATTCTCGCGTCACCTCATTAGCGGTCGTCGTTTAATTCAGGGATTTAACACAGCAGAGAGCATGCATAATAAACCCTGCCCTATCTTATTTTACTCTTTTTTTTTTTTTATCCGTGTCTATCCACCTCATGAAACGACGCCCATGGATCTCATCTAAACCCTCTGGCTATCGCCAACTCGCCATGGTAACGTCAGCAACTTCTCTGCCCTTTGAAATGGCAATTTCATGTCCGCCCTTGATGATGCTTATATCAACAGCATCCTCGCCCAGCACGGCAATCGAGTCCGCAATCCACTCCTCCTTGATGACGATTGGATCTCTCTCTGCCAATATCAAGCAGATTTTCCCGCCAGGCAGACCCGGCCTGCTTTCATCTCCCCTCCTCCGCCAAGCGAGCTGTTCACCCAGCAGCTTCCACACACCGTCGTGGTGTCCGTAGATAGGGGCGTTCCGAATAGAGCTCACGTACGCGGGGACGAATCCCGCATTATTCCGCAACTGCCACTTGACCACATCGCCGACCTTGGGTCCCGAGGCATCGTCCGCACGGACGGGGACCTGGTCAAAGACGACGTCGTCCGCGTCACGGCCATCAACTTCAACTTGCTCCAGCGCTCCTCCCTCTGGATCAGGCACGTCGGCACTGGGCGTGCCCGGCTTCGGCTCGAGCCTCTGTTTGGCGAGCCGGCTGAGGAGCCATGATGGGAGAATCCCCTCGGAGTAGAAGATGCGGCTTTTGAGGCTGACGTGTGATGGACGGACAAGTCCGTCCGGACAGATGAAGGTTGCTGAGCGGAGGACATTGGCGTGGTAGGCGGCGAAAGAGGCGGCGAGGGCGCCACCGAGAGAGTAGCCCACGATGTGGAAAGCAGATGTGCCGGTCCACGGGAGGGGCGAGGAAGCGAGCACGAGGAGAATCTGCGTGGTGTAGAGACGGTCGTCGTGGAGGAGGTCGCCTGGGGCGTCGGAGTATCCTCTTCCGAAGAGGTCTTACACGCGGTTAGGTTAGATCAGGTTAGGTTGGAGATATTGCCGACCGCGGGAGCTGGGGGAGGTTCCATGTGGCGAAAGATCACGGAATCATCGGGTTCGTGTAACTTGCCACGGGGAAGTACGATACTTACCGAACAGCATCACCCTGCACCCCCGCCTGGCAAACTGCCTGGCCATGTCGCCCAACGCGACGCACGGCGTTCCGATGCCATGCAGCAGCAGCACCTTTTCGCCATCCTCGGGCCCCCATTCGAATACCTTGATGGTTCCATACGCCGTCTCTGCGTCTCTCGCGCCGGGAAACGCGTCGGGCTGGTACGGGGGAGGCTCCTCCTCTGCGCTCCCTGTCGAAACCGCACTCGACTTGCCCCTTGGAGTGATACCGACCTCGCTGCTTCGCGGGCATTGCATCGAATCACCCTGTTCTGTGACCGTCTGCTATCCTGGTGAACCAGAGGGCGTAGGTACCACCAGTATATTGAGAGGCATGCTGCTCCAGCCACGAGGGCGTAGTCGAGCGTCCGCGGGGCGCGGAACGCGTAATAGTGTTGGGGCATGATGCGGATATCTGAAATGTCTTGAGAAGCACAAGGTGATATTTATCATGACACATTCACGGCGTAAAGTGCCATGTTCTGAACGGTATCTCGATAATTGAAAGGCCTATTCCTTTTATAAAACAAAAAATTACAAACCGGGTTCAAGAGAAAAAAAAGGTGTTTGACGGCGTATTCACATGGCTCCAGCTTCATCGTCGTCGGCCGAGGTTGGCTTTTTTGCAACCCTCTTGTTGAAACCTACCCTGGACCACGAACCGTCTTCCCTTTGCTTTGGGAATCATGAGTAACATGACGGGAGATGGAAGCAAGTAATCCGTACACGGAGTGACGACATGCTCCATTGTTCACCAACAATCCCATCTTTGCACGCATTCAGGAAAGAAGCCTCGGCCGGAGAATAGCACACGATCTCTATTCCGTGATGCTCATCCCGTTGCAGAGAGCGAAGAAGAGGTTGGTCGAGTTGGCGACGGGGTGGCAGGCGCGTCACCTCGCCAGCCTCTCTTTTTCTCTTGGTGAAAAGGCAATTCACTTGTGCAGAACAAAGAAGGGATATCATTTATCAATAGAGATTCCATCCATCCATTCTTCTTTACAGCCTCACGCTTCCACCATGGCCGTTGCCGACCGAGGCGCGGATCCACACTTTTTGCGCAAAGAGCGGTGTACGTGTACCGCGTGTGAGGTCGGGCATCGTGATGGAACCCGTTTCTCTACATGTATCCTCACCGCAACGCACGAGGTGAAAGTCACGTTCAACATCCGAATTTTTTCTTCTTCCTCTTTTCTTTTTATCTTTACCGTATCTTGCAAACCCATGTTAGTTGCCCATCCCAGCTGGATATATGTACCAGCCTTTTCTCTAGCGCAATCGACGAGGCATGGAGCTGGGTGGCAGGTGGGAGCCAGCCAGCCACGCCACTGACTGATGTGTGTATGTACGGAGTCGATGCTTGCCAAATACGGAGTAAATGGCTTGATCTCTTCGCGCCGCCATCGTAGTCGCACTGTGGTCCATCGGACAGGCCGTGGCAGACTGGCAGTGGAAAGTTCCATCTGCCCCAACAACTTGCCTCTGCTCAATGGCATGCCCGTGATAAGCCGGCGAATTGACGTGCGAGCGGGGTTTCGTCAGCGTGCCATGCTGATCCGTACATACATATGTAGTCGAAATACCAAAGATGAAGAACTTCTCCGCAGACCTCGATCCCTATCGCAGCTAATACGGCGAGGGCGAGGGGTCCGACCCCATCTGAAACTGTCCCGTCTGGTCCGTAAAAAACGAGGGGACCCCTCGACCCCTACCGTCCGTATCGGGAGCGAATATCCCCAGAGAATAAAGTTCAATACTCCGTACTAGCGGTGGCAAAACGTCTTGGAGTACAACATCTACAAGACAGCGTTTGAGTTCCGCCCTGTGTGGAACGAGCCTGGATGGAAGCTGGCAAATGGGGCTGCTGGGCACTACGCACTTTTGCGCCGGGACGTGATATCTCGATTAAACGTTGAGCTCGGCAGTAGTTAGCGCCCTTGACGTATTCCATGTGGTTGCCAAAGCCTTCTCGACGGGAATACTTGTCCACAATCTCGGCGCTACAGCCGGTATACTACCCAAGTAGATGTGTTCGTTATAGCGCCCCCCCGAGGGTTAATCACAAGAGAAGGCTGCATCGTCCAGCTCTGCCTTGAGCATGCCATAAAGCTCACCCCAGATGGGCTTGAAGAACTCGTTGCTTTTGATTCGCTCTACCAGATCATTGAGCTTGCCCTCATTTTCCATGGAGTTGCTAGCCTGGTGCTCTTTTCAGGATCGATGCGATCGCCAAGCGCGCGTTCCACTTGAGTTTGTACGACTGTTCGAAGGTCGTATTATGGTATTTGCGAGGTTGAAGTCGAGAAAGTGGCGGGGTTGGGAATAGGTAAAGTCTTGACCATGGCTGATGAACAATGGTAAGCAGAAGTGGTTTCGGATTAAAGAGTAGATGCTCACAATTCCATTCAAGGGCAAAGAAGGACGGGCTCGAGATAACTTTGGCCAGCTTCTTCGCCAGCAGATCAAGAGCGTCACGCATAAGAATCAGCTCAGTATTGTCAGGGACGATGCAAGTCGTTGCGGCTAGGTTCGTTTAACAGCAATCCTTCGGGAAATACAAATGCTCAAGTCAGCGTGAAGAATCCTTCTACATCCGGTGCAGCCCATCAGAGTAGGATTAAGCTTGCAATGAGCAAATATTTGTATGTACGGATCCGTATGGTCAATGGTCATGCTGCCTGATCTCCCTCTCCTTTCTTTTTCTCTGCTCGCACCACGTTGCGCGAGATCGTGCAGCTGCCCTGGACGGGCATGGGTTGGGTGACCTGCTGAATTGGACTGACTAATTGAACTGCCGGGATGAGAAGAGAGGCCCACGCAAATTCACTGATGCGCATTGTCCCAGAGATATGACTATGGCTGGTGGAACAAAAAACGACCCTTTTTTGCGCAACAAATATTATATGTATTGAATAAGTTCCAGATCCGTTGCCATCGCAGCTTCCCCACAGTTTCTGCGTGTGTGCTGGATAAATTCAATGCGTTTCACAATGTGGGGGGGGTAAGGGGGTGGCAGCGTTTTGCGGCGTCGGTTTCACACTGGGTAGTGACGAAACGTGCGAAGGGAAGAGAGATACAGAAAATACCCCGACGATGCATGCTGCAATCGTCAGCTCCAATGAAGAAGCTGCTACTTCGCGTGCTCGATAATGACTGCTGTCCCTGTCCCCTTTTGTTATCGCGGGCGGTTGGTGAAATGACCAGGTATGTAGGTGGAGATGGCTGGGAGCTCAAGCTGACTGGCGTTGGCGCAAAAGGGAACTTGACACTTTTGCAAGTTGGGAACCGGGATTGCAAGGGAGCTGGCCCCACACACTTGTTGACATGTTGTTATTAATGTGTACACAGCCGCCGAGAGACAGACAAGCATTTCCATTGGTTCTCCCGTCATTGGAGCGGCCCGCGCTGCTGCAGAGGGAGGGAGCAAACAACAACAACATAAACGATACTGTGGTTAATCATGGCTGTCGTTGACTGCAATAAATATATCAACTAAAATACCGCTGAATAAAATGTGCAGAGCGCCGTGACCAATGTGCTCCAAGTCAATTCATCGTCTGCTTCCTCTCGTCAAATTTAAAATGTAAAATGCATCAATTATGATGCTGGTTCACGATCGCGTATCAGGTGCTGCAGGGTAACAGCTGGGGTTGTTAATGCAGCAACAAGACAACAGACATGCAATTTACCTCCTTTCGTGGGCCAGTCACCTGTCGAGCGAGCTATTGTACTTTCGCTGGAACATACGAGCCGTTGATGGGAGAACATGTTACGAGATTCCATGCCCAACAAGGTGAAGAAGGGCCGTTCAACTGACATCAGGCACGGAGCACCGCAATCGGAACTCGAGGCAAGAAAGTCAAGTGTCAAGTGTCAAGTGATGCTGGTGAGGGCTGGAATGGAAGCCAATCTTACCGACCGCTCTCCCAAGGCATGGCGCTGGGGTGTGTTGCGTCACAAGAATAGCACGCACGGGTCCCGCCTCAGCGCTAAAAACAACTTTAGAAGGGGAGCTGGCAGTGGCCGCAGCCAGCGGGTTGCTTCTGGTGCGACACTGTCTGGAAAGGTGGAAAGGAAGAGCATCGTTGGTATTGGCGCCGGGCAGTGCAGGCAGTGCAGGCAGAGGGGAGGCGTCAGCGTCAACCGTTAAGCGTCAAGGTGGACCTGGGCAACCGTGACAGGCAGGAAAGGCCAGGCTTAACCAGGCCGGACCAGACTGCCACTGGACGGCAGACGAGTTCTCCACAGACCTCATGCCTCCGAAACGCCATCAACAAAGGCTCTGATGGCAGCGACGAAGCCTGATGCTAGCGGGCGGACTACATACTGTGCTACCGCGTCTACCGCGTCCCTGAAGACTGCTGCTCATCAGCAGCTCGCCCCAAGAGCAAACTGCATGGATGATCTGAAGAAGAACCCTGGAGGATGGCTCCATGCACCCAGTGTTAATGCTAGGTCCATCCCGTGCCAGGCCTAGTGCTAGAAACCTAGCTGCTAATAGCGTCGTTTCCTGATCCCTCTGTTCTGTTCCTCACAGGAGTCACAGCGCTCGTGCCCATGGGTCTTCGCCGTGATCTTCGCATGCATCTGGACTGTATGAGACACTGTGTCCAACCGACAGTCGCCCCCCCCACAATTGCAGGATGCTCTGTGCCAAGACAGGGCTAGTGTGTATGTGTGTGTGTGCCAGCCCACCCTAGCCCTTGTCTAGTGGCGAAATTGGTGGACCCGATACCCACCTGCATTTCTCGGGCCCCCATTCGCCGCCTCTTACAACGTCTGTCCACAGTGCCCCGGTCTTTCCCATCCCCAACCAACAAAAATGCCGTTGCACACGCTGCACCTGCCTCCGCTTCGCACTGTGGTCTCAGGTACCTGTCTGGCAGGCTTCGCAGCCCGGACGTCTTGGTACCCTCCACCAACGCGCCTGAGTGTCCGGCTTCGTCTTGTCTTGGCCTTCCCTTGTCCCTCGCCTTAGGAAATGCCCGCTTTCCCATTCCTCTCTCCTCCTCTCTCTCACCCACACACACGTTACATACTCTGCCGGACCGCACAAACTCGGACCACTTCTTCTCCTCTTCCTCCTCCTCTCATCCCATCCGCTCCTATCTTCTGCTTCTTCTTGCACATTTGCTATTTGCCCTATCGCCAACTTAGATCACTCTTAAACTCACCCTCGCCTCTCCGACAGCTCTGGCACACTTTGCACCAGCAATTAAGCCTCGATTCTGCAGCCACCTCGCTCCACCCTGCAAAACAAAACCAACGTGCATCACCACTCGAGTCACTGCGCCCCCAATTAGAAGCAATAGATCTGGGGCTGCAGAAACCTTGCTGGACCAACGACACACAGCACTTCAGCTTTGAACTCACGAAACATACTATGGCCTCCTACTACCATTACAATGCGCAGGTTGCGCATGCGGCGCCCGTCTCGCACAATCACGGCGGACACCGCAGTCGCAGAGGAGCTCCACGCATGTCGGTGTCACAAAATGCCCAGAGACAGTTCCGTGGTGCGCGCAGCATGAAGGACCTCAACGAGTCAGCAGCTCTTTCTGCCTTCCGCATGAAATTTGAAGCTGGTCGCTCCTTTGAACTGGAAGATGACCTGGAGTTCTGCCCCAATCTCCTGACAGAGTCCGATGTAAGTAGTGACACCAGTAGTAGAAGCAGCTCCCGAACAGCTTCTCCTTCGTCTGCTATGCATACCATTTAGGGTTTGTCGCAGTGTCTGACTTGTTCGTTCTTTTGTGTACAGCTGGTATCGATCTCCAGTGTTTCCGAGCGCTCTTCCCTGGCAAGCAATTCCCCCGAATCCTCCCCAACACAACGACCTCAAACTGTTGCTTCTGGGTTCTCTCTCAACTCAACTTCCGCCGCCTTCATTCCTCCCAGCTTCCAAAGCCATCACGCGAGCTTGAAGCTACACCAACCCGCCGCCACTCGCGGGCGCAATGCTATCCCCATCATCAACCCCGCCACGGGTACCAGCATGTCTAGTCCACCCCCTTCGGTGTCGCCCGCCGCAATACAGCACACTCTTGGTCGCCGATGGTAGATTGTGCCCTCGACTCGCGTCACGTGTTCTTGATGGACCTGTCGTCAGTTCGGGCCCTCTATCGTCGGCAACCAACCTCTGTCTGTTTGCTTCTGTTTCTTTCGAGCGACTCGTCATCTTGGCGAGCACACCGGCAAATTAAGAACCTGAAGAAAGCAGTATCGCATTCGCGTCGGTCGGGCTACACGGTTTCAGCGCGGCTTCTTGTGGGCTGGTCTTGATGGCTGCCTGTCAACACAACTTTACTCTCAACTCTATAATTTGTACAATCATGTTTTATTCGACACACAAACGCCAATCTCTGCATGCGACAGATGTCCGCAATGACCGCCACCAATATGCGCGGCTCGAGAACGCGATGCCGAATTTCTTCTTCTTTTGCTGCTTTGTCCTTTGATTAAACATTTGATATACCAGCGTTGCGTGCGAATCAAGTGTCCGTCTCGCAAAAAAAAAGAGACCAACGAGCACAGACGGAAGCGTTATTTTTATTTAATGCATTGGGAAGTTTTGCATTTTCATCTTCTCACTACAAAGGAGCCGACCGTGGGGTTGGCAGTTGTTATTATCTTTCTTCTGCATGACGATATATCCGGCATACTTCATGTAATATCTGGAGCGTGTGCGACGAACGAGCGTTTCCTATTCCACCAAAAATGTACTGCCGTATATTAACGGCAGTGGGGTGACGAAGTCACCAAGAGGGAAAAAAAATATTAAAATTAACGCATAGAAATGGGGCTTTCACTCTATGAAAGCGCTTGGGATTTTACGGGCTGTGCATCTGTCGAAGTCACAAATGCAGATATACCCGTAGGAGGAGCAGCGGATGACAAAGACTTAGCGGGTGCTCATGTGTCTTTTATGCGCGCATCATCCTTCCTGTATGTTGGCGTTTTGGCTCTGTTTTTTCTGTTTCTTCTCAAAGCTTCTTAATGAGTTTGATGTCTCGTCTCTGTTTTTGTTCAGTCGTCCTGACCTCGGAGCACTTGTTGGAAGTTCTGTTTCATTGTATGACACTTGGGGCTTTGGCTGCGACAAGCTTGTAACGCTGGCATGGGAAACGAGTCGATCTCGACGGCCAGATGTGGGATCATCTCGTATTTTCTGGATGGGGCATGAGTCTTTTTGTTAAGCATACGGCAGTGATTTGAGCGGCGCGCTTAGCTACGACATGATCTGGGTTGTGGGTCGGGTTGGGATTTCTTGAGCCATCGTGCTCTGGTGTTGCAAATTTGCTGGGATCTGGACACTTGTGTGGGTTGCGAGCATGATCTGCGATGATTTGTGGGAAACGGGTGTTTTATATTACTCTTTTACTGAGGTTGCGATACCGCGGCCACGTGGGCCAGCTGGGATGACAATATACGATGTGTTCAGACAGAAGGATTGGTTGCCGTGACTGACAACTGACTGACTGAAGGGCCTGTCTGCCTGCACGTATCTACCTACCTAGGTGGTAATTTGCGTACAGAGGTAGCGATTTTCTAGTGAATTTGACGACGGAGCCATAAAAATTATGTAACTAGTGAGGCAATGATCATTGATGGGTTCAACCGTGCGCAACGTTCTACAAGCAGCGAGGGCCATCGCAATCGTGACGTCAGGGTTACGCTCCGCCCGAGCAAGCCTCGATCTCGGCCTCGTCGATGACGGGAGGCCAAGTCCCCCCGTTAGAGTCTCGTCTCATCTTTCCCCTCTCCACCTTCATTCCCATCTACATCTACCGAACATTTTTTTCTCAAATCAATTCACCCGAAAGAAAGCTGCTTTTGGAATAAAAGGCCAACAATTCCCCCCGGCACGATGAAGACGGCCAGAAACGCAATCAGCCTGCGCGGCCTGCGCGTCGTCACGCGCGGGCTCCCTCTTTCCACGAGCTCGAAACTCGGACTGAAGGAGTCGTTTGCTCGTACGTTTTTCTCAAATCTCCTTTTTTTTTCCCATTTCCTTTTTTCGTCAGAGCGACAAACATGCTGTTAACACGGTTTCCCCGCCAGAAACAAACGTCGACTACGACAAGCATAAGAGGGACTCGCTCGAGAAGCAGAAGAAGGGCTCGGGCCAGTGGATGCCAGAGCTTGCTTCGGACAGCGAGGAGGCCGTGAGGGCGGACCGGTCCCATGAGGACATTGCGACGCTGCGGGAGAGGACGAAGGCGTCTGGGGACTCGAAAAAGTCGGGGGGGACCAGCTAGGGATGGGCTATGAGTTTTTCTTATTTTTTCATTTGTGGTGATTTGGGGAGTTGACGCTCCGACGCTCCGTGGCGGAAGTATATTGTGTGAAATGATGGTTAGATGAGGATGGAATGGTGAATCGTGGTGTTGAATGATGAACTGCGTTTTCAACATGTCGGTGGTTCCTGCTTGGATGATGGCTCCGTACCAGGATACGCCCCCAACTAATTCGACGTGTTGTGTTTCTTTCAAGTCACGATTCAAACAAATGTAGCATTCAAGAAAGCATGATTAATTCCACCCAACCTTTGGTCTGAGTGGGAAAAAAGGCAGGCATAATCACTCCTTATCGATAAGAACATGCCGCCGACCAGAAAGCTCCCCGGTCCCGTTCCTCATTCTCAAAATGGGCCAAACGCAAACCGAGCATGAATTGAACTGAACGAACGCTCAAACACTAACAACTCCTTTTCCCACAAAACCAAAAACTCCGGATCGAGAAATCAAGGCTTCGGCCTGTTCTCTCCCTCTCCCTCCGTCCCCGCCCCCCGCAGTCGCAGTCGCAGTCGCAGTCGCAGTCGCAGTCGCACAAATGTCCTCGCCATCTTTCCAAACAGCCCTCCTGGCAGGCGCTCTCGCCGGCACGACCGTCGACCTGTCCCTCTTCCCGCTCGACACCCTCAAGACGAGACTCCAGTCCTCGGCCGGCTTCTTCCCGTCGGGGGGCTTCTCCGGGATATACAGAGGCATCGGCTCCGCAGTCGTGGGATCCGCCCCCGGCGCAGCCTTCTTCTTCTGCACGTACGAGGCGGCCAAGCGGGCGCTGGCCCGGTCCAACCTGCCCGAGCCGGTGACGCACATGCTCGCCGCCAGCCTGGGCGAGGTGGCGGCGTGCGCGGTTCGCGTTCCCACCGAGGTGGTCAAGCAGAGGGCGCAGGCGGGTTTGCACGGGGGCAAGTCCGGGGCGGCACTGCGCGCCATTCTCTCGCACCACGGGGGCGCCGTGGGCTTCTTCGCCGTGTGGAGGGAGCTGTATAGGGGATGGGGCATCACCGTCTTCCGAGAGGTGCCCTTTACCGTCATACAGTTCCCGCTGTGGGAGGCCATGAAGTCTTGGGGCAGGCGGCGCGACGAGGCCGACGTGTCCGGCGCCGAGAGCGCCTTGTACGGCAGCATAGCGGGCGGTGTATCTGCCGCGGCGACGACACCGTTGGACGTGCTGAAGACGAGGGTCATGCTGTCGCGGGAGAGGGTTTCCGTGGCCGACGTCTTCTCGAGCATGGTCAGGGAGGAGGGCTGGAGGCCCTTCTTCGCCGGCATTGTGCCAAGAGTGACGTGGATATCAATAGGCGGTGCTATCTTCTTGGGAAGTTATCAGTGGGCGGTGAATGCTATGAGGGTAATTTCATAGATTGGGGGCTGGGTGTCTCGGTGGGCGTGAATCGTCATGATATATATATATATATGTTAACAGGAGCGGTGTTGTACAATGTACTTTATAAACAAGGGAGGGGGCAATCTTGATGCACGAGACCCAAAAAGCACAAGCGAGCACGTTCCATGAAGATAGTCAAAAAACAACAATACTCACACAGTTTAATCCTTCGTAATACTATATGCTCGACTATTGACCACGGAGGCCAAGGTGAGCGCTGGGTCTAGTAAGAGAAGAATAATGAGGGGGTTGCCCTGCAGTGAACAACGTGGGAAAAAAGAAGAAGAAAAAAAAGAAGTACGGTATGGCGGGCGCTAAAGGGTATTGTGTCATTGCCGTTTACACATGGAAGCTTCATCGTCTGGCTTCTGAACAGAAAAAGGCAGGCATAAAAGGCTGTGAGGGCATGAAAGATGTGAAAGGAGGAAAGATACCGCGGGCATTGATCATCACTACATCGTTTCCAATCGTCCGAAGAAGTTGACGGAGACCATGTCATGGGGTCTGGTCACGAGCCAGTACGTGTGCGCGTCTACGTAGCGGGTGTCGTCGCTGTTGGTTCCGAGGCCGGGGCAACAACCACAGGACCAGGAGCGCCAGGTGTATCGGCTGGAATCATGGACGCAGCTGGCTTGGGCGGCTTGATCTCCTTGCGTCCATTGGCCTTGTAGTACAACACGACGTCGTTACCGCTCTTCCACACGTGGGTGCGAATTGTTGCAAGACTCATCAACGGACAAAGCAGCTGGCAAACCAAACATACAGTCAGTCACTACAAACACACTCAGGAAAAGTCAACCAATGCAAGGTGACTGACGTACCTGATCATTGCAATAGAGTTCGAGATATTCTTCTGGGGCCAGTTCATCTGGACTAGGTTCCTCGGGCACCTCCTCGATCCTCTCTGCTACATACGACAGAATCTTCTTCACGCGTAGCATTCGGTTAGCGTTGAGCCGGCTGTTTCCATCCGCAGGCGACAGCGCTGGCAAACCCCCCGTCGGGTGAAGGACAAATGAGATCTTTACGGGGTCCTTGAGTGGAATAAGGTTCTGCAGTAGTACTTCCCCTAGCCACATGGGGGCCTTTTGCTCGATGTCATCAGCGTCGTGACCAACATTCTCAACTGTCCCCTGATACACGTTGGCGCTGCCACCAGAGGTCTCTTCTTGGATTATGATCTTGGTTCCAGGCGGCAGTTTCAATACTGGCGTCTCATTCGGCAGACTCGGCGTGATACGAGTCTCAATCAGTTTGTCGGGAGTTTCTGCGAACTGCTTGTCGTAGTTGTTTCGGATTTTCTGGATGACTCCCAAAAAGCTATCGTCCACTTCCTTTTCATTCGTGGACGAGTTTTCCGACTCTTCCGCCTTGTCATCAACTACAACGGGCTTGTCCTGGTTCGCCAGTGACATGGACCGTCCGAGCTTCTTGCTGCTGAACGACATGCGGAGTTTCTTTCCGAACGTGCTACTCGGTGACTTGGCCGTGTCGCCGGCCTTGTCCTTGTCTTTTTCCTTGCCCTTATCATTGCCATTCTCCGTGGAAGTCTTTGCCTCTGATGAGTCGACGGGAGATGTCCCAGGAATGATCGTACCCCTTGCGGCAAAGTAGTCGTCCTTGTCTCCTCCAGTACTGTCTTTCCCAGGGAGGCTCAATGTGCTAGATAAAGCTTCCTCTGGAACACGTGGAAGTGATGAGGCACCAGGTCCTGGAGTGGCGAGACCGATGCCCATCCCGGGAGTCCCCAGCTGTAGGTGAGAGCCGTTAGCCCGAGGAGTAGTCACTTGATCTGTCTTCTCCCACTCTGTTATATTTGTTTGAGGAAGGGCAATTGACGTGGGGGCATTCATTCGACCAGCTGTTTGGCGCTTGGCCACCTCTTCATTCAACTTTTGCCTGTACCTTTGGTCGCGTTTTATTTCTTCGTCGATGAGATTGGCAAACAGGTAACGCAGAATCCAACGTCCGAGACTGACTATGTGGCAGGTTAGTGAAAATGATGTCTCCCAACTGTTCGTTTCAGGTTCCTTCTTCGAATTCTCATACTTCTCTGATCCTCCCGGAAATCTATTGGCTCGTCCAATTTCAACTCATCTGCGTAGATCTCGGCGTCAAAGCAGTTGAAAGGCTCCAAGACAACAGTGAGGTTGCCAGAACTCAAGTCAACTGAGCACCATGGTGCCACAGCCTCACGGGTGTTGACGATGGCCTCCACATCTTCTAAATGCTGTTTACCAAAGCTTTGAACAGGCTTACACTACATGTCATGGCCCTTGGTAAGATTTTTGGTCGTATCTGCGTCGTAATGGAATGGATAAAATACCTCGAGAAGATCCCAGAGCAATACGTCGCCAGCTGTATCTAGAGTCAGTACCCTCCTTCTATCATTGAGCATCTTGTGCTTCAAAAGTCCAAACTGTCCTTCAATGGTGTCTTCAGGTGCTTGATGAACCGGCCTCGCTTCAGGATCCGGATGCTCAACTACAACTTCCGACCCACGCCGAGCCAACGTCTCATCAAGAGTCTTCGATTCGGCGTCGAAAGTGGTGCGGGAAGGGAAAATAGCGGTGTTGGAAATACGGAGAATCGATTCCGAGGGGATTGGCTTTTGGTTTGTGGTCTGCTCAAACGCCTTTGAAGCCTGCCGAGGTGGGCTGGACGCGGTTGAAGCCGCTCTTTGGTGTCGAAACCCCTTGGGGAGGTTGATATCGGAGTTTGTGTCAACATCTCCCCATCGATTCACAGACGAGCGATTGGTAGCTGTCCAGATATGACCACCAGCAGCGACAACTTTGGACACGCCACAGTGCTCCTGAGCTACAGCTAAGCTCAGCCCGTTGTCTAGGTCGTCCATGCTTCCACGCACGTCCGTCTTGGCCACGAGACCAGCGCGGTCACTGCTGTAGAAAACCCCGAGGCTCGGATCGTCAGAATACAATGACCAGATACTTTCGTCGTGCATTGTGAAGGTATACATGCATCGACCACCCTTGACACTCCACATCTTGATAGTCTTGTCCGCACTGGCACTCAAGATGATATCACCAGAATCGTCAATCAGGATGGACCGAATGTTGTCCAAGTGGCCAACCAGTTTAGAGATTTTGTCACCTGTCCGAGGGTCATAAAGACGGATCGTTTTCTCTGGGCCGCCACTCGCCACAATGTCCCGGCTGACTGCCAGGGCATAAACAGATCCCTTTTCTAGAATTTCCTCGCCCTTGACATCAACATCGAGAGCTTTCCCGGCGCCGTTCAGATCCCACAAGCAGATCTTTCGATCTAGACCCCCTGAAGCGACCCAACTTGCGTTCATATGAGCAGGCGGAGTGGCAACACACTTGACGTAGTCTGCATGTTCTCCGATTGCGACGGTACGAGTGCTGTCCTCCTCCGAAAATGGTCGCCATACTTTGACGGTGAGGTCTGATGACGCTGAAACCAAAGCCGTGTTGTTCTGTGCCAGAGTGATATCATTTATCCAGTGAGTATGAGGTTGAGCTTGCGCACGAAACTTGGTCTGCGGTTGTTTCGCATCCGCGGAGCTGACGACAACACCGGCGGTTCGTTGGAGGTCGAGGCCGAGGTCCCAAGCACAGACGATGCCATCTCGGCCACCAGTATAGCTGCAAGTCCAAACCCTATTAGTAAGTGTGAATTCATCATGATGAAGGTCATGAAGGTCGAGGTCAGAATGAACGCGGCCGCGGCCGAGCGTCAGTCACAAGAGAGAAGAAGCTCACAGAATGCCGTTGTTTGCATCGACGGCTAGACCGTTTACGCCCAGGCGATGGCCACCCGCAGACGACTTTGCGTTCTCAAGAACTGTGAAGAAGAAGGGGGAGCGGTATTAGCACCAGACAGACATGGATGGGGGAATTTATTAGCCGAACAAAGGCAATTACCACTCGGGAGGACGGTAGCGATGTCACGCAACGGCGAGATAGCAGAGAAGAAACATGTCACATACCATAGCTGATTCTTTGACGCGCCCTCTTGGCCATTGCGCGAAAGTACGCCCAGTCCGGCTCGCACGCAGTTGGCTCGCTTCCTAGATAGAGCTTCTATCAAGTCGTGTGTGTGTGTGTGTGTGTGTGTGTGTGTGTGTGTATACACATGTAGATGAAACATTACGCAACGTTCGGCGGAGCAATCTGATCTGGGGTCCAACGCTATCATTTTTTTTAGGAGGACGACAGACAGATATTGGCTGCATTTGGCAGGGGTCGCAACGGCTGACGTCTGTGTGGACCCACCCACGGGTCGTCGGTTCCTTCCCCTCCCCATTACCAGAGTCCCAGTCAGTCCCAGACGTCTCCAACTTGCAATTCTCCAGCGCTCGAGCCATTAGTCGTTGTCGTTGCCACTGTCATCTTCGTACATGTTCATCAGCAGGCTTGGGCCCAATTTCACATTTCAGCGCTTAAAGTGTTCACAAATAGAGTTTACAGCACAACGCCCGTCCGCTTCCAAGACAATTTGACTTTGACCCGCCGAGTACGGACCACACCGCCAATACTCCGTACTCACAGTAAAAAGAACACATTGTCGCTTTTTCCAACAACGCCACCCATTCCCCGTCATGCTCGTCTCGCTGGCGGACGAGTGACGTCGACCTTTCGAAGCTCCTTCGACTGTCTGCCCCTATCATCATATCCACTCAAATCTGTCTGTTCGAATTTATTAAAGTCATCCAAGTAGATGGGAATTCCGATGGTTGTACGGAGTGTCTTACATTACATGCAGGTGCAGCATCCCTCCGAGCACCATCTTGAGGATTTGAATCCTTTGTGGGCCTCGCATTGCGGGCAATCATCTGCGTCGAAGGATATCTCGTCCTTTCTGCCGGGACAGTTTTCCCGGAAACACTTAGTACTTCCTCGGAGCACCTGGTGCTTACACCGGTGCTCTACGACGACCCGAGAGCACATGCGTAAGTCGTGGGCTGTCAAAAACTAGCCAGGGTACGGAGTATAGTGTTGGAATATATCAATCGCTTTGGTTGAATGGGCAATCGCCAAATTTTTATCAGATGCGCGAATCGATATAAACAACGAGAGTTGCAGATGGTAATAAGAGAACCGTTGATATTGTCGCAATAGGGATGGCTCGAAATTAGAGAGGAAGAAGGTAGAGGTAGAAGTGGTAGGAGGATTGAAAGGAAGAGATTGCTATGTCGAGGTTGATGAAAAGATGAAAAGAAGAGCGGATGGTCATGAGCCGGATCACTCGGCGGTGGGAGCTCTTCACCTTTGGGACACATCTTTTCTTGCTTCTGGCGCCAGGCGAGAGGGAGGACCTGGTGATCTACGTATCTACGTACCTACCTGACTCCAGCAGCCGAGCACCTACCTACCTACCTACCTACCTACCTACCTACTTTATGTAGGCTACCTATCTAGCGAGGGAGCCATCTATTGGCTGGGCCGCGTCATGTCCGTCATTGTTCGTCATGTCCGTCAATCAGAATCCGGCTCGCTGCGCTCTCTACACACACGTTGTCCGTACATACATTTGCTCAACCACTCCTGGCGCCGAGTTGATCCCTGTGCACACCCTTGGTTCTTTTCACTAGCTCATGCCATCTGCGTCTGAAAGGGCTTCCGTCATAAAATCGCATGTGTCGGCGTCATCAGCGTGAGCGATGCCATTGATCAATCTACTCTCACAGAGCGTCGAGTGGATTTCGGACAATGTCGTGCACTCATTTTGGTGAAACAAGACTTCATGGTGCCCCGCTGTCTGCAGGACCGACATGCATGCCTGTGCCCTAGCAGCCCTACACTTGGGCATGAAGTCGTTCACTTCGCAAACCATGCGTCAAGAAGTGAAGTGTCAGTCTAGTCCGTCATGTTCCGCAGGCATTCTTTTCAATACAGAACTACAAGTCAACAACAATAAGCTGGAGCCCTGCGCATTACTGCATTACTGCCGCTGCCACCCGCGTGGGTCGCTGCTGTCCCAACAAGCGTCTGGTGGGCGTCTGGTGGGTCATTCTACAGTGGGATCCCAGTAATTCCGAAGAATTTCCACCAGAGTCGCCGTTGCTGCTGCCACCAGGCCACCAGACCGCCTTGTGCGTGTGTGTTCCAGCGGCTACAAGTTCTTCCGCCGCGCATTTGAGTAGTTGCCAACACCGAAAAAATCACCCACTAGTCATGAGATGCGCATCTCCCTTCCAACTTCCGCATTGCGAGCCGCAGTCCTCTTTGAGGACTCTTCAACCCAACGACTGCAAAACACTAGTTGGACGCAGGCTCTGAACATTGTTTGTCAAACCACTTGATTCAACGCGCCGCCATTCGGTCGCTTCTGGTTGCGACTTCCGACACCGCCATTCCTACAGCAAAACTGAGTTGCTCGGCGATCCTATAATATCTGCTTCAGCTGCCCTAAATTCAATCAAGTCACTTGCCATGGCGGAGTCGCATCCTGATATCCAGAGCATTCTGGCTGCACTCGGTACGTTCCCCTCTCGTTCCCTCCTCGTTCAGTCTCTACTGCCAGCCATGCTGACATCAAACTATTGACCACGAGCGCAGCTGCTCAACGCCCACCAGCCGGTACTCCTTCTCAGACACCTCCCGGGCCCCCTGGACAAGCTTATCATCCTCCTCCTTCATCTGCCCCGCCACATTCTTACCCAGGCCCCCAAGGAGGTGTCCCTGGTTATGCTACATCTGGCCATCTTCCAGCCCCCGCGGCCAGTGGAAATCTTGACTTGAGCGCCATCCGCCCCGTAAACTCTGGCACGATGAACTTCGACGACATTGTATCCAAGGCTCGAGCGTATGCTGCTGAGAAAGGTGCCACCTCGTACGACCGTCCCCTTGTCTACGGCTCCGAAGCACGAAACAGTGATCGCAATTATCGCCGATCGCGATCTCGCTCACCACCTCGTGGTGACCACAGAGGCGACCGCCGTGGCGGTGGCCATGGAAGGGAATATGGACGCGATCGATCCTTCTCGCCGCCTTCTAGAGGTCGCTTCTCACCCCATGGAGGAGGAGGAGGAGGCGCAGGCGGCGGCGGTAGCGGTCGAGAACGGTCGCCTCTTCGTGGCGGACCAGACGACAACTCAGAGACCATTCAAATCGAGTCGAGCCTGGTAGGGCTTATCATCGGACGCCTGGGTGAGAACCTGCGTCGTATCGAATCCGAGACAAACTGCCGTGTGCAGTTCCTAGCTGCTACCGATGGTGGCCCATTCCGTCAATGCAGGATCACGGGACCTCGGCCACGCCGTGCCGATGTGAAGACTGCCATCAACCGAATCATCGAAGACAGTGGGATGGGAGCTTTGAATCGACCCCAGGAAAAGAGTCAAGAGCCTGAAAAGAGTGGAGCTGCTCCCCTGCAAGAAGGTGAGGATCATATGCAAATCATGGTGCCGGACCGCACGGTTGGTTTGATCATTGGCCGTGGAGGTGAGACCATCCGTGACCTTCAAGAACGATCTGGATGCCATATCAACATTGTCGGAGAATCGAAGAGCGTCAATGGCCTGCGCCCTGTCAACCTCATTGGTACCGTGGAATCCGCAGCTCTCGCAAAAGATCTTATCTTGGAAATCGTCGATAGTGACACAAGAGGCGACGGGGCTTCTGCCGTCAAGAAGAGCGCGCCTGCTCCAGCTCGCGCGGAACCTCCGTCCAGAGATATGGGAGGAAGTTTGGGCGGGCCGGACAAAATTAACGATGCAGTCTATGTTCCGTCAGATGCGGTGGGTATGATTATTGGTAAAGGTGGCGAGACCATCCGCGAGATGCAGAACACCACAGGCTGCAAGATCAACGTGGCCCAGTCCTCTGGGCCTGGTGAAACTCAACGAGAAATTGCACTCATCGGTTCGCGAGATAGCATTGCACGAGCCAAAGTAGCAATTGAGGAGAAGGTTGATGCTGTGGTATGTCGCAGATCCCTCAGTGCCCCCCCCATTCTCAACAGGCCTTCCTCAAGCATATATGCTGACAAAGCAGCAACAGCGGCAAAAGAGCGGCGATCGTAGCGGGCCCCCCCGGGGTCGTGGACATCAGGATCTTGATAGACCGTCGTATTCGCAAGGCCCAGATACATCTGCTAACCCACCCCGAGCTTCATCCGGATCCGGAGACGGAGCTGACCCATACGCCCAATGTAAGTAATTTGACTCTCTTTGAATAACTAGGATCCCAAGGGCAAAGCTGACCTGGTAATGCAGATGGTGGATACCAGAATTACGTCGCTCTTTGGTACCAGTCCCTGATGTACCAACAACAACAGCAACAAACCGGTGACGGGCCACCAGCAGGCGCACCTGCTCCTGGCTCTGGCTCATAGTGACGATGCCCCTGCTGTTATGACGGCGACTATTTACACATCTTGACTGGGTGACCTTGATCGACCTTGCGCTGTGCGACGACACAGCATGAGAAACATCTGAGATGCCTTGACTTGACTGATACCACCTCTCTGACTTGGAAACGCATATGGCGCGTGAACTGTGATGGTGTCTGCGCATGTATAACTCGTTGCATTTGATTCTCTGACCTGCTTTCGTTTTGCCCCTCAGGCGCTCAAAAGGGTGAGGCTGCTGGGGGTGATGATGCTGTTTTGCCCTTGATGAACGTATGCACACATTTCCTGATGACTAGGTTATGCTTGCCTTGTTGTTGACAGAGCATCCCGGGGCGGACCAAGGATGTGACTGATGTCTTATTTGCGCCTCATTCGTCATTGCTTGCTCTTGCTCTTGTTCACCACTCTACTTTTATCATCGCGGACGATGCTGCTTCAACGTACTATTGATGCTCTTTAGACGTACAACCCTAATCGTGTTTGAATGGTTGCGATTGCAGATGGGCCTAGTACCCATGTGGCGCTGCATGGACATGATATATGCCTTTAGACTCGGCCTCTCAGCAAAGTTGATTGATCTAAATGGTTTTTGGTATACGACGGCACGTGGCCTTGGACATGGCACTTTACGATCCACTACAGATGCCGGAGCATCTCTTGACCTGACCTGATCAGCATGGCGATTGTTGCCAACGACAACTACATCAATCAAGTCTCTGGTGGTCCTGCGAAATCCATCGGTCGGCTTGACTTCACTAATTTGTCCTTGCATGCAAGGGTGATACTTTCAGGTGCCAAATATTGCTCAAGCTGGGACGTACAAGATGATGCATTCTCCTTGCCGTGGCATTCGTGCACCGTTTCGTTCATTCTGTCATTGACACATGCTGCCAACGGATCATTTTGCGATACACTAGGCTCCCACAACTTGATGTGAGCCCTCTTTTGGCGTTTCTACCTCTGCTTATCCATATGGATCTTTTTTTGTCATTTTTCCTTGTTATAGAACAGTGAATACCAGCAGCGACGGATTGTTGTGGACCATGAAAGTCGAGTCGACGCCAGAAGAGACTAAATAATGGGGACTTTGCCTCGTATCGAGGACGTTTGTAAAGCCGAGGAGTTTCTAGGGAGAGGCGAGGATCGGCATGCATAATAGTTACGTAGGAGCGGCGACCGATACTAGTTGGGCACAGATGTTGTTTTCGTCGATATGTTCGCCGGGTGACGCGTGATGGTGGCCTTACTGCTCATCTTCCCAACCCCAAAAGTTTCATTCCGGGAAGAAGGTCCCTTTATTTCTCCGTTTCTTAAGTCGTTGAGAAAAAAAGGATGGATTTTCTTCAAAACACCAAGGGGCATATGCAACACCGCGAACGAGTCCTCAGTGGGGGTATTCCTCGCCATCATGGAGGAGCACAGTACCGTACCGTACGTCGAGTCGAGGGCAACGATGTGTTGTGTCCCTGCTTCTGTGTTCTGTGGAAAACACCTATGTAGTTTCTGGGTCGATTGTCTTCCCATCTCGGGCCCCTATTCTTGGAAGGGGAGGGGGGAGTGTGGATCTTGAACTGATGTTGATTTCCAAAAGAAGAAGAAGATTCTGCCAAGGAACGATGCTTGACTGCATTGGAAATTGGCGTCTCACGCAGCCCTGCCAATGGCATGCCAATGGGCGGATATCCAAGGGTCGTGGTTGCGCTGACGGATGGATACAACGGTGCCTTCGTTCTTGCTAGCGCCGAGATGCGAGTAAGATGAGATGCGGCGCGCCGCGCAGCCTGTGCGTGATGCGGAGACTTTGGGGAAAGCGAGGAATGCTGACACTAGTTTTGAACGTGTCCCCGTATGGCTTCACGATGCTTGAAATGGGTGCTTTTGCTCGGTAAAGGGCGCCCAAGCGCGACTTTTGGTCGATGAGTGCCGTTGCAAGTCCCTAGACACAGATTAGCTTCACAATCGTCTTTCACTAGGATGGGTTTGCCCTCGGCGAATCGTAACGTGCAGCAGGGGGCGTCAGCAGGAGGCGTGGGCAGGCCGTTGGGGCATGGTGTGCTCCGTAACGGCACGATGGGACTCTGTCAGGTGCGGCGATCCTGTTTTGAGTTTCATCTAATCACAAAGGCGGGCCGCTAGCTTGCGAAGGCAGCTCACTGACACGCACGGGATCACGGGATTTGGTCTGCCTGTTTGTTGTATCCGTTTGTTCCGTTCGAGGGGAAGAGACTGGTGAGACAGGGGTCCAGGCCTTTGGGTCCAGGCCTTTGGGTCCAGGCCTATGAGATGAGAGCACTGTTGAGAGTCACTTGAGACCAAAAGGAAAAAGGAAAAAGGTGGCTCGTTCCCCGAGGCCTCATTCTGGTCGCCGACCTGATAAGCCCATCAACAGAAGCAGCCCCACCCACCGTTCACTTTGTAATCCGTAATCCGTAATCCGTACTCCGTACTCCGTATTCACCTACGGATTATTATGTACGCACCTGGGCCCAGCGAAACACGGACGGCAAAGGTAATTTCTTGGCCCTTCCGCCCACCCGCCATTGCAGCTACGGGGCGTCCTTGGACAACGCATCATCATCACAATCCATTCATCAACCTGTCTGTCGCGTGGCTCACGTACCGAACACAGCACGACCTTGACTGTATTCGAGAGACCCCGTCGTTCATAGCTGGAGGTTTGTGGACCCCAGTTCAATTGCCGCCTGACTCACGCACCACGTCTTTCAGATGGTCGAACACATACTCCTCATGGCGATCTGATGTGGATGCGTCTTGATTGCTAGTGCTGCGCGGGACGGCTGCATCCGCACTGGTCCTTCTTCGGCCTTGCTTCCCCATGTGTGGCCTGACTGACACAATTAATCACTAGATAGCTTAACGCCAACTTTGCCTCTCCTTCTCTCGCCTCTTCCCGCCTGCCATTCATTCATCCCTCTCTTTTACCACTCTCGCTGGCCTCTGTGTGTTTTCCCAAAGTCCTCCTTCTTCCGTCGGACCTTGCCCCATCATTCATTGTGCGCTACAAGCACATACAACCCTGGCGGCTATCCGGGGCAGCATATCAACGACGGCGTGACATCAATCAAATGCGCAAACTTTGATCGGCTCGTCCATCAATTTCGCCGCTGATTTTGTTCCAACAAGAGACAACATGTGCCGCCTTGTTGTCTTTTTAGGAAGCTGCACCCGATGTGGCGACTCATATACGTGGGAAGATTTATCACAGCAACTGGCTTGCCTGGAATCCAAAAACGCAGGAAGTTTTGGCCAATGCGAACGTGGCATCTTCGTCGAGCAACACAACTTTGACCAAGAGTGCGACAGATGTACCGAGGAGGACGAGGGCGTCGGTGATGTTGGCGAAGAAATTTATGCAGCACCCGAGAAACGCAGCGCAGACGACGCAGCCCATGAGCATCGCAAGAAACAACGAGTCTGAGCCAATTCACGCCCTACGCCGACCGAAACTTCGAACCGTCGAGCGTCGACAGACAGCTGACGACACCAACCCCGAATATTACCAGGTCCCTGCGAATCGGGCAATGTCCCCAACGACTGGATGGAGTGACGTCAGCAGATGACTTATTTGGTTAAGCAACGACGAAAATTCCTTGTCTTATTCTTATTGCTACCAAGTCTGGAGTCTTTCATCGGCTTCCATGTCCCCCGCCAGTCATCTTACTGGTATGGTATGGAAAAAAAAAGAAACCAAAACTTTGAAATGAAATCATTCACGCCTTTTAGCTTAACATGACTCGGTTTATTCTGCATGGCTGAGGAGTTTTGAATATTTTCGTCTTCTTCTTCTTCTTCTCCTTTTTCTTCTTCTTCTTCTTTTTTTTTTTTTTGGTTGTTACATGTCAGCAATGGCAGTTGGGCATGAGTTAGTTTGCTGGCGTTGGGAGTTTCAGGGCTTATGAAGTCGATATTCTATACCGGCTGCCAAGGGCCATGTAGCCACCGTGCCAAGAGGGAAGTCCGGGGTGACAGCAGGCAGCTCCTTTCCGGATGCACATCTAAGAACCATCGCAGAGACGATTTACATGTGACGTTTTCACTATTTGATGGTGTCAAACTTGGATCTTGTCGGGTGTTGGCCACGACGCAAGAATATGCTCATTGTTCTGCGCGTACAGACATTTACGTCATGTACATGTTTTGAGACTCGTCTCGTGCAATGCGAAACGGAATTATACATGTATGTCTAACTAGATCCGGATCCATGCCGTGACTAATCACATATCGTATACATACTCGAGAATCGATTCAGGGTCAGAAGCACCCGAGTCATGTTTTCGAACAAGAGCAATGATTGGTTGCTGATATATGTTTGACTGCACTATTGAATTTTATAATTGTTTGCCCATTAGTTATAGCCAATGCATCTAACTTAAAAACATAACGAATACTAGCAATACCTAGCTAGTGAGATAATTAACATACGAGTAATAGGGACTGCAGTGGTAAGTAGAACCTGTTATAGGAACAAGCTTCGAGGTTACTATGTAGGGGCCTACGCGGTTAGAGCAAAAGAATTTATCGCCAACTTGGCTCTCGCCTCGCAGCCCACTGTATCATAACCTCGAAGCTTGTTCCTATAACAAGTTTCATCTATCGCTGCGGTCGCTATTACTAGTATGTTAATTATCATACTAGCTGGGTGTAGCTAGCAATCGTCATGATTCCTTGAATTAGATGTATTGCCACAACCAATGAAGACGAAAAAATCATAAAAATCAATCAATCTATACTACGCAGAAGTAGGGGGATTCGTAGCCGATTCGTGGACCCCAAGTGCCCCGAGGGAGCTCGCGACGGTTTCAGGTCGCCGGCTCCCGATGACGCTTTCTTGCACCCATGAGGTTCGAACAGCTTTCCAGTAGCGCCCCGGGTCGGCTCTCATGATGTCAACGTGCTTGGCGCCCACGAACTTCTCGAGCCTGACGTTGAAGCCTGCTTCTCCGGCTCTACGAGCGTTGTCCTCGACGTCCTGCCACAGGACCAGGTCGTCGTTGGTCCCGTAGAGATACGTCCGCCTCGCCTCCGTGGCCAGCAAGCCCGGGGACCGGAGTGCCCTGGCGTTGCGGTCCTGGACGGCCGGCATGCGCCGCAGGAAATGGTAGAAACAGACCATGGCGATGACGGAATGGACCACGGGGCCGGTCCACCACGGCAGCATCTGCATGAGGGCGTTGTAGGAGCTCATCCACCGGAAGTAGCCGGGGCAAGAGTCGAAGACGACGACATGGCGAGGCAGGGTTGGCGTGGTGCCTCCGCGCCCGCGCAGCATGCTGAGGAGATGGCTCGCGGTGTGGACGCCGCCGTTGGAGAAGATATGGATCAGCATGCGAGGCGTCTCATCGCCGGCCTCGGCCTGCCGCTCCCACACGTCGTCCCGCAGATGGGGGAGCGCAGGAGCGAGGTCGCGCCGCGTTCGCCAGGGGAAGACGACGTGCGTGAGGGGGCACTGGGCCACGAGGATGCGCGAGGATGGGTAGATTCGGCGGTGCTGGGCGACGTATTTGGCTATGTGGACTTCCCGGGCGCCCATCCACGACAGCAGGAGGATCAGCTCGGGGTCGGATCCGGCAAGAGATGGGCATGGAGACGGAGATGGCTCCTTTCGCGGATCGTGGTACGTTACGGCCGGGCTTAGCCGCGTCATCCAAGATAGGGCCATTGTTCATTCTCTTGGTTCTTCTTGGCTGAGTTATTTGATGGCTCGGAAATGTAGCGTGTGGGGCCTGGACGCGAGGAATTCGGAAGTCGGGCGTAGTTCGAGGGAGAAGGGAGAAGGGACTGGACCGAGGCACGCCAGCTGTCTTTGTCTTCTGCGAGGAACGAACGGCATTCGGGGCGGCGCTCTCCCCCAATGCCGCTGCCGCTGCCGTTGCCCCATCGCTGCACATGCAGTGGATGCAGTGGTTGAAAGTGTGCGACGGTGCGGAAAGTGATGATGATGATGAATTCAGCTGATATCCGGGCTATCCACACGTGGCACCACGAGGCTCTATATAACGAGGGCAAAGAGGGTCTCTGCCCTAAGTGCCGAGGTCTCGCAATCAGCCGCGAAGAGGGTAAGGTATCGCGAGGAAAGTGATGCCTAAGATGTGAGGCTGCGACATCCAACAGAAAGCGTAGTTGCTGGGGTGCGAACTTGCGATACAGTCCTCTCTGGTTGGCCAGGCCTGACAGGAGATTGAGATTCTACCGACTTATGAATAGACTTTCACTTCTTGCCTGTGGGCTAAATTGTTACACAGTTCTTCTTCCTCAATAACGCCTTCTTCGTTCAATGGTCCTTAGCTTGCTTTTGAAAATAGCAAGGATTTGAGTCTCCCGATTTGTTCCCCACAGACACGAAGAATATATCGTTTTCCGTATTCAGGCCGTGAAATGTACGCATTTGAGCATATTGTCTTCTTGGGACATGGTTTTATGTATGCCTCAGAATACACAATGACCCATGTCTTCTCATGACCTCTGTTGAACTTGCTCATCTTTATTGTCAAGGTAATGACGTGTGTAAAAGGAACTGGACTTGCATGGTCATGTC
Organism: Epichloe aotearoae; assembly: GCA_000729855.1. Taxonomy (NCBI): domain Eukaryota; kingdom Fungi; phylum Ascomycota; class Sordariomycetes; order Hypocreales; family Clavicipitaceae; genus Epichloe; species Epichloe aotearoae. The sequence continues at coordinate 19,042 of JFGX01000110.1, read as the reverse complement.
GTCAATCAGATTATATGGGCGGAAAACATCAATATGTCAAGGTCACAAATGGCGAATGCGTAGTATAGGGCAAAGTTCGTATAAGACTGGGTTCTCGGATTCAAAGTTTGATCGTCCCGGGCCGAGACATTCGTTTTGCATGCCGAATCACTGTGACAGTTCGGCGTTCGCAAGCGGAACGGGCGTCCAAGCCAAGCATGCCGTGTGACCGGGCAGCCAGGGTGAGATTCGCACTTGTATCGCACGCAAGTCAGCCGTTATGAAGGGTATATGGGAAACGTAGCTTCTGGTGGCCGCGCCTGAAGCTGAGATTGACGGTTCTAAATTTTCAGGCTGCGTGGCTGTAGATATCAACCATCCCGTAGAGATAAAAGCGTTGTTGATTTCTTACTCATTGGGGAAAAACTCACAGTGTCGAAACAAAAAGACGGGGGCGTACGGTACAGTAGGAGGCCGGCAAACTGCCCCTTCAAACACTTGGCCCGTTGCACACGATGGGTGAATTAGACTCGGCTGAGCTCTGTTGAAGACGAAGAGTGATTTGGGGAGTCTGGTGGTTTCAACATTTCGCCTCCAATTCCCATAGTGGTCCACTTGCGCTTGCGGGCTTGGATGGAAAGAGAGAAAAGGCATTCCTGTGACGTGCTTCTTCTAGAGGTGAACCATCATACACGGTGCACAGCAAACTTTTCTCGCTTGGCAATGGACGGGAAACGGAAGTCGCGCATCACCTCCTTCCCTCAGCTGCCACCTGCCGGTCATGACATAGTTGGTGTGTCGGTCGAACTGAGAGACAGACCGATACGGAACAAACAGCTGTACGCACTTCGTTCTGTGCCAACGTCAGCTTTCCGTCCAGACTCCAGAGTCTTCATTACTGGACAGGTACCGGAAAAAGATGACTTGACTATTTAAAAACCTTTGTCTGTCATCTCTCACCGGGTCCTTGAACCAATTCATCTCTCTTCCCATTCACCCGAACCGAAATCCTCCTCCCGAGTAATTCTTCAATTTCAGTACAAGCTCGAAAGACTGCAGCTCGAGGAAGAGACAATGGGGTCTATTCTCGTGCTCCTTTCCATACTGGGACTTTGCTTCGCCCAAGCGTCACCCAGCGCTCCAAATGATCATGCAGCTCCAGCCAGCTGGGACCTATCCAAGCCAATGAATGGATTCACATTCGAGCGCGTCAAGGCTTTCTCCCAACCTACGACTGACAAGCAAGCTGCTCAGTTCTCCAGGATTTCCAGCATCAAAGGGCAAACGGGCAGCCACAACGCCGCCGTATCCAGTTTGGTCAGCAGCATGCTTCGAACCCCGCCATCTCATGGGCAACATACGTACCAGAACATCAGCACCGCCGGCACCTTCTCAACCCAGTATGCAATTCAATGTGGATGGGATGGTGTCCCAGTATGGCTCCTTCTCGACACCGGCAGCTCCGATACCTGGGCCGTGCAGAAAGGTTTCGAGTGTCATGATGCTCACGGGGCTCAAGATAGCGAGTCTGATTGCGGATTTGGAAACACACATGTCAAAGATTTTCGTCAAGGTCCCATCGATGACCTTCACTTCTATCTCAAATACGGCTCAGGGGAGAAAGTCTTCGGACCCATGGGCTACACCGATATTGCTTGTGGGGGAGTGAAAGTCTCGGATCAGCAAGCTGGCCTGGCGAACTACACTTATTGGCACGGCAATAACTTCACAGTCGGCATTCTGGGCCTCGCCTACCCGTCTATTACCAGTGCTTACTATGGCGAGATTGGTCAAGAAGCAACATGGAATGCTATCCAATATGTCCCTTTCCTCACCAATGCCATTTTGCAAGGGAGCATAGATCCTGTGTTCAGCGTGACTTTGATGAAGAACTCTTCTGACGGCATTATCGGTTGGGGTGGGTTGCCACCAACCCACGGACAATTAGATAAATACGCTGCGACTGATCTCATTGTGGTAAGTCGGGGGGTGTTCTTGAATTGGAGTCAGAAGCACTTCTGCTGCCTGGAAGAGACTATTTCGGTTGACAGAAAGTTCCCTCTAGGCAAATCTCATCGGTTCAGCCGAAACGTCCTGGAGATATTCATTCTACACGATCATCCCTGACGGTGTCAAATGGGGTCAGACGAGCGATGACACCAAATACCCGTACATCGTTGATACCGGGACGACGATGAATTACCTTCCTCCTCGTAAGTACTGCCATCTTGACATTCCGAAATCAGCTTCATGGGGAATGTAAAGCTTTCTGACACACCAATCAGCTCTGGCTGAGGCCATCGCCGCTGCCTTCCAGCCTCGTGCAGTATATCTGTATCAATGGGGCTCATACTTTGCACCTTGCGACTCCATCCCGCCCAGCTTCGCTGTGGTTATTTCAGGCGTTGAATTTTGGGTCAATCCTGCAGACATGATCTACCACGACCTAATCGATCCAAAAACAGGCTATTGTGCCGTTGCAATTGCAAGTGGAGGTTCGGGTCCCTACATCCTAGGCGACGTCTTTCTTCAGAACGTGGTGGCTGTGTTCGACGTTGGAGGCGCCGAGATGCGCTTCTATGCCAAGAACTAGAGTGAATATGATGCCCCTTGCGATGTAGGATCCCCGCAGTTCAGATACGTCATCTCCATAGAAATTAATTCAAGAGCATATACTCCGCAAGTCACCGGACTTTCAAGTTTGAAAAGTGACCGTGTGACGTGCAAGGATATCCGACTTGCTGTTTCACTCACAGGTGCAAGATCCAGATCAAGCGGGGGACAGCCAGTGGCTGCGTGGAGCGTGGAGCTTACTTGATTAGTTCCAGTGGCCGGCCGGCCGGCCTCTTGACTCCGTGGATTTGGGCCGTGTCAACAATGAATTGACGCGTTATTATTGCAACAACAACCAAGCGACATCTCACCTTGACAATCAACTGCCATTCATTCTTTCGAAGAAAATATCCTCCACACATACGAGTCTTGCCGATTTCAGGATTGAGCAACCACCCGACAATACGCAGCAAAGAGTTGCCCGCCGGTACACTCTTCTCGTTCCTTCATTCGTGACTTGGTTCACCGACCTTCCATCACCCACTTCGCAGCCCGCATCATCATGAGGGGCGTCGCCGCAGGACCACCGACACCAACAAAGGCCTCGCCGTCGGGACGAGCGCGAGCAAACACGTGGAACTTCAGCAAGGTAAGCAGCGGGCCATTCTATTGATTCTACAATATCATGTTCCTTCGTCTAGACTGCGTCGGTCTCGGGCGCCAATCGTCGCCTCGTCGTGCAGCTCTTCCCTCTCTTGAATTCTGTGGATCGCGACGAAGGCATTCTCAACAAGTGAGTCACGACCGACAATGGCTATGAGCCATGTCATGGGCGGTGTAGCCAAGGTTGGCTTGATCGAGCCTGATCGTGGGGGGCCGATCCACTATATTGCTCAGATTGTTAAGCTCATTCCACCATGAATTGAGCCGGTCCAAGTTGGTATTTCGAAATTCGCTCTGTGCGATCTGCCAGCTGTCCGATCATCGGCAGGCGTGTCAGAGGAGCAAAAAAAAAAAATTACGACGCAAATGCTGTTTCTACTTTCGAAAACGTTCTTTCGAATTCTCGCAACATGTTGTTCTCACTTATAATCCGTACGTGGCCGGCATAAGAGTACGGAGTACTGTCGATAATACTTGCTGTCGGACAGTCCCGGAGGCAGACCCTTGCAAGTAAAAGCCGCGCTCCTGCAGCAAGGATATATCTGCACAAGCGACCGGTAGCAGGGTCCAATTCCATTCCATACCCATTCGAACCCGGACCTCCCTCTTGACCGACAATCTCCTGATGAGGCCAACACGGGCCATGTCAAGAAAGACTCCGTGTTTGGATTGAGCATGTAGCAGCCAGGCTGGACTTTTTGCAGGAAGTGTTACGGGATGGATGACTCGGGGGACTATTCTGACAACGAGTGGTGCGTCCCAGATTGATGGTGGCGCCGTGCGATGCGCTTCACGTCTTTCGACCACCATCATCCGGATCCCACCCACCAAGCGACCGGAAGGAATACATGATCTTGGCCCTGTGTTTTCTTTGGGGAAAAAGTAGACACATGAGCCAAGGTGCTTATGATGGCGAAGTCGACCTTCGTCGATATCCGTGTGCCGACAGGCTGCAATGGGATGCCTATACTGTATGTGTCCTTTGGATACATGTTGCATTCGTCAACATTTTCCCAGGCTGTGTCTCAATGATCTGCTGGGTTTTCCATCGCTGCTCCTAACCGAGCCCGTCTCGTGTAATGCATTCCCGAACCGCGACTTGTTCATTCAGAGTTCAAGAATCCATCAGGAGGTATGATGCATCATTGTCGGGCCCGGGGCGAGAAGGCCACGACTAGCTTCTCTTTCAGGTCCCAGGGGGGAGACACTGTTCTTGGTTTTCTGGACAAGTTTCCCCGTCGTTTGGGGGTACGGCCCGGTACAAGCTGAGAATGGCGATCAACATCATTTTCGACTGACATGAGTTGAATGTTTCGCCATCACAACGCATGACATTCCGAATAAAGCCTCGTCTCGTCCTGCTCGCCTCGCAATATGTCCTCGAGACGGGTATGCAGAGATTGCGAGGACAAGTCGGGAAAATGGCAGATCATGGCAATTCTTCCGTCCGCGGACAAGCTAGTGTGGACAAGCTCTTTTGAAGTCCCGAACGTGGAATATGGAGGAGTCTTGAGCATGTCTGAGTCCGCTCTTTGCTGTTTGGCCCCTTGTTGGCCCCTTGTTGGCCCCTTGTTGGCCCTCCTCGGCTTCTAGTCTTCTAGTGCCGGGCAGACAGGCAGGCACCGAGTTGGTTCCTTCCCCGCCAAGCCTAAGCATTTGAACCTTGCTGGTTCGCGGTTCGCTTCTGGCCTCTGAATCGCCCGTTATGCCCCTCCCCCCGCCTGCAGGGTAAAAAAAACGAGTGCCTCACGCGATCAGATGGCAAAGGTCGTCGTCACTCGTTGCCGTTTATTTATTAAAATAACTTGCTGGCTTTTGGTACTTGTCACCGTCACTGTCACCGTCACTGCCCCTGCCACGGACTGCCACTGCCACGGCCACGGCCTCTGTCACACACACCTGGGCCCTTCCTCCCTCTCTCTGTCCCGCTTCTTCAACTCAACTTTCGTTCTCGTTTCTTTCTTGAAGCTCACCTCTCGCCATTCCTCCCTTGTCACTTGTTCTTTGATTAGGAGAGTTGTTTCTCAACGTACTCCATATTCAAACTACGCTACCAAAACCGCAATTATCTCTGCGTTGCGCGCTGGCTTGACCATCTGCCGCCGGCCGTCCTTGAATTTTTTTTTGGCTGCGCCTGCACAATTGTCCCCCCCAATACGGACCCGAATGCCTGTGTTCCCTTCTCCAGCATTTGTCGTGCGCCTGCGCAAACTTACTATTTGGTCATCGAGATAATGCCGTCCAAGACTAACAATGGTGTCGGAGTCCAGGTGGAAGACACAAAGATATGTGTTGTCATGGTCGGACTCCCAGCTCGTGGTAAGAGCTACATTGCGCAAATAGGTAAGAACTTGGATTTCTAGCTCAGACCATCTCCTTGATTTGCGAGAGAGATTGAGAGAGAAGCGTCGCAAAGCTATTCAAATGCATCCGACCTCGATTGGTTTCATCAACCAAACCGCTCGTTTTGGCTCTTTGTCCAGTTGACTTAGTTGATTTACCGAACCTATCTCATGCCTTCTTCTTATCCCCCCCCCCAAAAGCTAACTCAATCGCCATAGCTCAGCGCTACCTGCAGTGGTTGTCTATACCCGCGCAGACTTTCAACGTGGGCAACTACCGGCGCAACGATGCGCCACAACCCACCGCCGAGTTCTTCGACACTAACAATGCCGAGGGCGAGCGGAAACGCCGCGCCGCCGCAGAAGCTGCTGTCGCCGATATGCTAACCTGGTTTCGCACCGGAGGAGTAGTTGCGATCCTCGATGCGACCAATTCTACCAAAGAGCGCCGGAAATGGGTCAACGAAATCTGCGTCAAAAATGGCGTTGAAGTTCTGTTTGTCGAAAGCAAGTGCGATGATCAAGACATCATCATGGCGAATATTCGTGACGTAAAGGCCACCAGCCCAGACTATCGCGGCCAGGACCCCGAGGCCGCTGCTCAGGACTTTCTCAATCGCATAAGCAAATATGAGAAGACGTATAAGACCATCGATGAGGACGGAGATGAAGACGAGTATACATATCTCAAAATCATGAACATTGGCAAACAAGTCATCATAAACCGCATTCAGGATTATTTGCAGAGTCGCATTGTATACTACCTCATGAATCTGCATATTCGACCTCGATCAGTCTGGCTGTCGCGGGTAAGTGTTTTGGAATACTGCCTTGGATTGCTAGAAAACCTCTGATGCATCTGGCTTACTCTTTGCTTTTCCCAGCACGGAGAGTCCATGTATAATTTGGACGGAAGAATTGGCGGAGACACAATGCTATCGCCAAGAGGAGAGCAGTATGCCAGAAAACTGCCGGAATTAGTGCGAGAGTCTGTGGGGGTAGGTTCCGTCACCGGATGTCGATCAAGACATCCCTTCCGGTATAGCTTGCCGCGGCAACTCTGACAGTCAACGTACAGGACGACCGTCCCTTGACCGTCTGGACATCGACGCTGAAGAGAACCATTTCTACAGCCCGTTTCTTACCACCGCATTACAATCAACTACAGTGGAAAGCTTTGGACGAACTTGACTCTGGTGTCTGCGATGGGCTGACCTATCAAGAAATCAAGGATCGATTTCCGGACGACTTTGCTGCACGCGACGAAGACAAATACAATTACCGCTACCGAGGAGGTGAATCGTACCGCGATGTGGTTATTCGCCTCGAGCCCATCATTATGGAGTTGGAAAGAAGCGAAGACATTCTCATTGTAACTCATCAAGCCGTCCTGAGATGCATCTACGCCTACTTCATGAAGAAGGATCAAGCCAAGAGCCCTTGGATGAACGTCCCGTTGCACACGCTCATCAAACTAACACCGAGAGCCTATGGAACCGAAGAAATTCGATATGAAGCAAACATTCCAGCCGTCAGCACCTGGCGTGGCAAGGGCAGCACGGCAAAACACGAGAACCCAACGCCAGAAAGCTTGTAGACGAGCAATGAAAGGACGATGGGATATGAGGCTCCGCAGCAGGCAAATACATGAGTCAATGGCATCAGGAAGAAACAAGTCCCATGTCAGGCCAGCCAGCGGCTGCTTTGCAGTGGAAATCCATTGGATATATCGATGACGATGAATACAGACATCAAGGTTGGCTCTGGACGACTCGAACGGATGATGATGACTCTGCTCCAATTAACGACATGTAACGAAGACATAAAGAAAAAAGGGGCGGCTCGCGCGGTAGCAAGCGAGGGGAAAGAAGTGCGTGCACTGTGAGCGACGTGTACATGGTCTCAAAGTACACCGTACTATGTATGCCATGACAGACGTAGTGCAAAGATTCATGTACGACAACTGAACACATGACGCAGCTCTTTTACAATCAGTCGAAGGTGACAAGTGGTCCTGCTGTCATGGCACAGCATGCATAATAATTCACCCGCATCTCCACGGGAAACTGATTCATGAGAGCAAAGTCTCTTCAAATAGATTTGACATCCCCACCAGACACGGCCGCCATCTCGACTTCGTTTCTCAACTCTCAACACACCTGTCTCGCAGCTCTCCCTACTTCAGTACCACATGTTATATTATATACACGGTCCCCAATGTCATTCTACTTCCAGCCTCCCATCTTCGCCGTCTACCCGACAATGCCTCCTCGGCCCCCCCTCATGCAAATAAACACGGTTGTACCCACGTACACGGTCCTCCAGCCGGTCCTCCAGCCGGTCGTCTACACGCCGTCCACGGCACTGGTATATACCATTCCTGCAAAAGTGAGTTTACACGATGCACAAGCCGCATGCTCTGCTCGCTCCCACTTACCGTCCCCACGACTCGTCATCCGAATCATATACTATGGCCACGACGGCGTTTCTGTTGACGGAGAGGGCGATGCCGCCGGCGGGAGGATGTGGTGCCGCGCAGTAGATGCATCGTATGGCGAGGCCCCGACAAAGGCGAGATTGGCAGAGGATATATCGAGGCTCGCCACACAAGCCGGCGTGAGGACGTCGGCATGGCGGCAATCGAGCATGTTCATCATGTATCCTGGCTCAGGGGGCGTCAAGATATCCCCGGGGGTGGGGCCGGTGGTGAACGAGGATGTGCTGCGGGTGCTGGAGCTCTGGAACCCCAGGGCGAGGGGGTCCGGGGACGAAGCGGATGTCACGCAAGGAGAGTGGGATGGCGTGCTGGGCCGTTTGGCCAAGGGCCAGGTCGTGCTGTGCGTGATGGTATGCATGGACGAGGAGATGCACGGGCACGGCTTGGGCAGCGGATGTAGAGAGTCATCTGGCGCGGGGGGCGAGAGTGTAAATGGGCATGGGACGGTCGGCGAGCCCGTGGATGCCGTGGATGCCGTGGACGCCGTGGACGCGGGAGGACAAGAGGAGAACGCTGTAGAGGCTTCGGAAGCGGCGGCTTCGACATGTTGACGGGAGTGGTCAAGAGATGCGTGTTGGAATATTGGTGCAAGGGCTTGCTCTATTTACTTAGTATCACGTCTTGCCGATCTAGTGCAAGGAAGTCAAGGGTTCCCCGAATTCAAACATGGGGAGAATAAATCAAGTTGAATGAAAATTTGGTTGATGAGTAAATGTTTCGTGATGCCAATAAAATGCTTCAAACTTGATATTGGATTTGCAATACAACAAGGACGCAAAAAGAGTCTGCCACAAATCATATCAAAACAGAACTATCGACAAAGTCCATGCCCATCATAGACTTTCCCATCTTGAAAGAAAAAAAGACAAGTAAAAAAGGGACTTTATATCATACAGGTTTGTTTCTTTTCGGGCGGGAGGTGCAAGGATGAGGGATAAAGGGAGGAAGGAAATGGACAGCAAGAAGAAGGAAACAACAAGTTGTCCAGAACCCAAAATTATGAGCCTCCATACCCCTACACGGTCATTAAAACGCAAACTTCGGCGCTCTGCTTGTAGAAACAAACAAACACATTCGTGGCTTGATCGACCCCCCCTTGCACCGTTTTCTACTTCTCTCATGTGGTTGCAAAAACCCGTCTTGCATGCGAGTGAACAAACACCATACACCGAATGCCAACGTCTTTTCTTGTCCCCCCCCCCCCTTTACCTCCCCTTGCACCCAATGAGTTTGAGCCTCGCGCTCTGCCTTCGCAGCAACAGTACAAACGACTCAACCACATACTCGTGGCGTCGCGTGATGGCTTGCAACCCAGACTCCATCTGGCCTCCTTCATCTCGGACTCGACAAAAGCGGCTGCTCGCTAGAACATAGCTTCGCGCTGGGTATCAGTCGACCAAGTTGCCTCGATGGGTGGCCACGCCCTTCTTCCAAATGGCCGAAAACGAGGAACAGGATAAACACCTGCCCCCCCCCCCCCCTTGATTGATTAGAACTCCCAAAGAAAATACCAAAGAGGAACATCAAAAAAATCAAACCACGAAATCATTCAGAACCAGCCTCGCCCCAATGGCTTTCCAAGAAAATGGTATGAGAATAAATAAAAAAGTGTCAACCAAGAAACCCAAATCAACCGACTAGGCTAGATAGAATGTGAGACAAGTGCCGAGATAGACGCCGCCATGCTACATGAAGACATTATGAAGGATCCTGGAGGTTTTTGCGTGAACCCTGGAAAACTTTGCACAAAAGACGACAAATTGTTTCTCATGATGGGTTTCCCTTGACCCGCTTGGGCATCCGGGGAGTCGCGGGTTTGCCTCGACCTTGAACCCCGTTGACCTGAACGCTCGCTGGTGTGCCAGCTCCAGATCCGTCGTCTTCGGTTTTAACCCCAGACGGCCGTCTTCGCTTGTTGGAGGCGGGCGACGTGTTGGCACTTGGACCACTAGAACTGGTTCCCTGCTGGCTAGGCTGCAGCTGCATACCGGGTGCTTGCATTTGGCCAGTGGCCGGACTGCCAACATGTGGTGATCCAGGGAGATTCATGTGCGCAGCTGCTGGGCTGGCCCCCATGGGAAACTGACTGTAGCTGGGCGTTCTGGGTGCTCCCTGAGGTCCTTGTTGACCATTCATTGCTTGAGGTGCTCCATTGATGTACGTCGAGACATACTGCTCGAGAGCCGCATACGGGCCAACACCCGGGTTGCCGTGACAGAAGCCAAACAGGGGGTTCATTTGACCCATGACTTCAACGATCTACACCGTCGTGGTTAGCTTTATCACCAAGGCACGATAGATGGAGATCAGCATGAATTCCACAAACCTCGAGAAATTGATGGACGGCGGCTGTGACTCCCTTGCTGTTCACGGCCGAGTCGGGAAGATCCACGAGGACCTCGGGAGGTTGCGTCTGTGGTGATTTGAGTTGCTTTGACTTGCTCTTCTTTGACATCTCAGGAGACGTCTTGCCGTCTTGAGAATTGACCTTGTGCCACTCCTTCAACCACATATGAGCTGGTTTGGCAGCGTCGATGACTTGCTTTCTGGAAATGTATTCCTCATGTCCCGTAGTGAGAAATTCGAATAATTCAATCTTTTGTTCGCTGTCGAACTGTACACGAAGCGTACCAGTTGAAACCAGCTAATCGCAGTTAGTTTCATTTGTGTTCGGAAGCACAAGTCAACGATTCAGGACGTACGTGTGATCCGGATTCAAACCAGTAAACAAGACTGGCCCTTTGGTTCTCAATGCAGTGAAAGTCTCCAGGTAAAGGTCTGTCAGTCAACCCCTTATCCATGATCAGCTGCATGCTCTTGACGCCGCTACCGAAGTGTGTGTGGAAATATCGCGCAATAGCAGGGTAGGCGATTTCATATTGCTTGTCCATGCTTTCTTCATTGTCGGTGATATGTAAAGAGTGGCGGAAGATGCCGTTGGTGGAGAAGAATCTCATGACGAAACCGTTCCAATATGAAAGATCGTCCCTTGCCTTGTTACCCTTGACAATGATTAGTTGTTCTCTTTTCTTTACGCAGGGCGATGATTCAGGAACTAATGGTAGGGGCAGAACACTGGCTTACCGGAAATCCGCTCAAGTGCTCAGAAAATTGCATCAACTTCAGAAGACATTGTCCCTTCATGCCCTCCCTTCGCTGCTGTTGGAATAGATTGTTCGACATTGCGATTTGTTGCGCAGCCGCCGCAGCCGCCGCAGCATTCATTTGTTGCGGACCAGGTCCACCAGCCTGCTGAGGTTGTTGCTGCTGTTGCTGCTGGTGCGGCGGCTGCTGATGCTGCTGTTGTTGAGGGCCTTGTGACTGGGGTTGGTGCTGCTGCTGAGCATTCGGGCCAACTTGCTGAGTCGTTTGTGACGGTGTCGGTGGCGCTGGCGTTTGAGCTGGTGTCTGCTGGCCGCTCGGTGCCGGAGTACCTGCTTGCGAGCCGTGCTGCGGAGGTTGTTGAGCCTGCTGACCGGGCTGCTGTTGCTGAGCCTGCTGCTGCGGTTGCTGCTGTCCTGCTTGATGCTGACCCTGCCCAGGTTGAACTTGTTGTGGCTGTACCATCGGGTTCTGTCCCAAAGCACCCATCTGGGCCTGTTGCTGCTGTTGTACGTTTGCCATTCCTTGAGCATTCATTCCCATAGGCTGTCCTTGGCCCTGTGAGTTTCCAGACATCTGCTGATTCTGCGCGGCTTGCTGCTGCTGCAGTTGTTGCTGCTGGTGGTGTTGTTGCTGGTGCTGGTGGTGCTGTTGTTGTTGCTGCTGCTGCTGCTGCTGCTGTTGTTGCTGCTGCTGGAGTGCCAGTTGGTGTGCCATAAGAGCTTGTGCCCCTGGATGTTGACCCTTTGTGAAATGTTAGTCAGACGCATCTTCAATCATCTCAGAGAAAAAATCACGGGGAGGGGGGATTGCATACAGGTCCGATCCTCCCCGCCTGTCGAAGTTGTTGGATCTGCTGAGGGTTTAGTTGATTCAGAGGCATGCCCAGAGGCATACCATTCACCCCAGCCTGCATTTTCGCTTGAATAGCCTGCTGAGCCATGAAAGCCTGTCTCGCTTGTTGTTGTTGATGCTGAAGCATATGCTGCTGGCGCATGGCGGCCACTGCGCTGGGGTTGTTGTCTAATGCGGGTGAGAGTAGCCTTAGTTAGCCATGATCAGGAGTCTCACATGGGGAAGACGAGGAAGGAGTAGGAGGGGCAGAGAGAGAAAGGTCACGAGTGTGTACAATACTCACATTGATTTTGCAGCTGCTGCTGATGTTGTTGTTGCTGCTGCTGTTGCTGTTGCTGGAACATTTGCTGCTGAGCGGGACTCAAGTGCTGCAAGGCGTGAGCATGAGGGTTGGCACCGGGGGGCATTGCGCCCATCAAAGCAGGATTTACTTGTCCTCCTGGGCCTACGGCCATGTGAGCTCCAGCAAACTGTTGAGGCATCCCACCACCAGGTGCGCCTTGTGCAGAGTTGGGAGGCATGCCTGGGCCCATGGGGTGGCCGGCGACGCCAGGATGTCCCATCCCAGCAGGATGCCCCGTGAAATTGGGACCCATACTTGTTGCCATCATATCCTTTTGCTATTCGAGGTCGGCTATCCACAACGTGGATATCGACGAGCGACTTGATTGCACTATCGCATGCACATGCGTCAGGAAATGGGGAGATCGAGAAGCGTGTGTGTCGGGGAAACCGCGTGTCGACTAGTAAATCGGTGATGGGCGAGTGGGCGAGTGGGCGAATGAGACAGGAAATCAATTGCCTGCTCCGTGTCGAAGGAGAGATCCAAGCAGAGAAGAGGACGGTGAGATATGATTGCGAGACGGAAAAAAGAATCCCAGTGAATCGTCTTGGCGGGGAACGACGCCAAGTCGAGACAGTTGGTGAGCGTGCCTGGGTAAAAGTGCGCGATGATGCCACCACGCCGGCAGGGGACTCAGCGCAAGTCAACAGTCAAAACTCCAAGGCGCGATGAATTTGGCTCCAGAAAGAAGCAACGGCCGGCTGTGCGGCGATATCTACCCAATTTGGTACGTCGGTGTGCAGACACGTCGAGGTGCGATGATGGCGATCTGCGCAAGAGCAAGTTGAGCGAGGTCGGGACGCAATAGAAGAACGGGGATCGTCGTTCGGCCGTCCCAGCAAAAGAGCCTTCGCCAGAGACCAACTTGAGACTGCGGGAAGCAAGTTTCGCGGGCCGCCCGTGCCCAGCAGTTGGTGCAGAGCGCGTGCGTGGCAAGGTTTCGATGTAGCAGAGGCCTCTCTTTTTTCTTTTTTTCGCTTCCTCAATCTGCCTTCGCTCGAGTGGTCAGGGTTAGATGGCGCGGGTTGATGTTGGAATGGATGCAAGTCCTGGGGGGCTAGCAAAGTTGGGATATTCGGGGGGGTTCGCAGTACCGCCAGAGAAGACCCTTTGGGGACGCGGGCAACATGGCAGTCCAAACCCAGCGGCGGGAGCGGCGAGATCTTCTCACTCGTTGTGGGTGCCGCAAGAAAGGTGGGTATAGATGCAAGAAACAGGGGAGCACGGGTCCACTCTGGGTGGGTATATGCAATAAATAACACGCTGATGCTCCGGATCAAGGGCGGTCAAAATAGACCAGACAGCTTAGCTTGCTGTGTGCTCCCACACAAGGCAGAGAGAGTAGCTACATTTGTCACGGGGCAAGAGTGGTGGCGGCTGGGCCGCGACGCCAATTGGGTCTCTATTGGGGCGGCACATCGCATTCGGTGACAAATCGCTATAGCGATTTCCGATGGCCAATCTGTAAGTCATTGGTTCTTTGAATTGGCGGTTTTCTTTTTCGGACAAATAAAATTCCAATTCCCAAACACACGAAGCTCTAGTTAGTAAGCCCTGTCCTCACCGCGATGAATGCAATCCGCCATTCAGCACCGCCATCCAGCACAGCCATCTTGAAACACAGCCATCGCCTTATCGACTTTTTCCCTCTCCTTACGCGCGACGCCACTATTTTTGGCTGCCGTCGCTATGTAATAAGGCTTGTTCACTAAAGTGGACCCACGTCACGTGCATTCCTACAGTGCGCAGTCGCTTGAAATCTCTGCACGCACTGTCAAGCAATATCTTGCCGAAAAGCAAGCTCGTGAGAAGGATGTTTTTCTTCTTTTCAAGCTCCACGACTACAAGCTTTCGCCATGCCTTTTTGCGTTTTGCACCGCCATCTTCATCTTGTCTCAACTGAAGATTGGCTCAACTGAAGATGGAGGCTTGAACCAAGCTCTCTTGCCCGGGTGTCCGACATGATGGCAACTGCGAAGCTCGAGACGGTGGTCCTTTTTCGTGCCAATCAATCGCTCATCGCTCCATGCTAAAATCACGCTTCTCCCAGCTCGTTTCAAGGTAAGCTCTTTCTATCCCTCACTCAGCTGCGACACAGCACCCCCTTCTCGAATGATGACATCGTTTGAAACGTCTTCTTTTCCCAACCGAATCGACCATGAAGAAATGCAGTTCTTTCCGGGCCCAAGGCCTGTTACTTGCCAGTATTACTTGTCTGACTTCAACTTTACACTTGAGACATTACTTTGCTTCACAAGATAACCTTGACTTGGTGCTAATTCGTCTCGTCTCTCAGACTAAACCGCCGTGATCTATAGATGGTCGTCCCATACGATGCTTCAACCCCCAATTCGGCAATCGCACGCACTACCTACCCATGGTATTGGACCTACCCATGGTATTGGACTCGATCCATGAACAGACCTAATTAGCCCCCCCCCCTTCTGCGTAAACTACCAGACTTGAAATCTAATGCCAGATGGTTTCTACAAAATGAACCATTTCGGTCCATTCGTTTACCTCATAACCCATGGCCATTCCCTCACTGTGTGATGGAATATCCCAGATTTCACTGAACTCCCATGTTTCCAAGTAAACATAAACAGCCTTGCGTCGTGGCTTCGTGAAATTGCATAATCCAGACGCCAACCGATCATAATGTGTGCTCCCAACAAAGCAGGCATCTCAAGCAACTCGTAACTCCTCTCTCGCCTCATCTCGTCGCACTCTCCCGCCCACAATACCTCTTCGGTTTCTTCCTGTCCGCCCCCTGCCAAGCCAATTCAGTTTCAGCATTTTACACAATTCTTCGATTCTCTTACAACCATCATCGTCGACGTCACCCGTGCCCCCAACGCTAGATAATACACTCATACATTGCAACATACGGCCAACCATATCGGTCACTTGTTTTGAATCTTCGACGTTTTGTTCCCGGACCCTGCTCAGACCCGGCAAACCGGACGATGGTGTATAGGGACGAATAACTCCGGGGCCATCGCTTCCGTGGCTGCCAAAGCTGACATTGCTGACAGCACGGCTGCGACCCCTTTCAGAGTCTTCTCCCAAGAGGGTGGTGCTGGTAGAGTTGTAGCTGCCGACAGAGGGATCGATGGACATGGCTGTTCCTGGACGAGCCATGGAAGAATGTGACTCGGAAGGCGATGTAGACAGTGTGTGTTCCAGTGTCGGAGAGGCCAGGGCCATGCTTGCGAACGATGATGGTAGGAACTCGAGAGACAGACGGGAGAATATGGTCTTGAGGGTCTCGTAACGAGGCAATACGACAATGTCGCGGTACGCGGTGAGAACAAGCCTCCCAACGTCCAATATGCTTGCAGCTGGCGCTCCTCTCGCCGGTTGAGTCGATGACGATGGCGAGGCGGTGATCCCTCCCCAGAACTCTCGAGCCTGCTCGGGAGTCATAATGACTCCACAGCCAGACACTTCCAATTCTAATGGTAGAAATACAGATTGCATATATGGGAGAATGTTCGTAAATGTGAAGAGCCAAAGCTCGACCAATGTGGGGATGAAGCGATCTTCCGGCGTCGAGCGTAGAGTTCGGTCCAAGATGGAAAATCCGCTGGCCAGCAAATCTCTCAGATCGTCCAACATGGCGTTTGGGGATCGTTTGTGAATGCACCATTGGATATGAGTCTGCACGATGCGGTTGAAATCTTCCACGGGGAGTCGAAGGTCTTCGCCTTCAAATGCGACAAGAAGCTTCGATTTCAAGTAGGGCCATGCTTCGTCCAATGCTAGATTGTGTTGGGCCACGATTTTCCCAGGATCTGCAGGGTCGAACAATGTGGATTGCTGTGAAAGGCTGAGTAGTCCGCTCGCCCCCGACCACTCACCCGGTAAGTTGAGGCTCGACTCGTTGTCGAGACGGCTGTCTGACCTCTCGGCCAATTTCTTATCCTTCTTGACTTTTGAGAAGGTCGACCCAGGACCAGGGCTCGGGGGAAGGTTAAAATTGTACAGACTGCTCGGGGCGTTGGGATCCGTGGCCTTAGAGTTGCTCGACGCCGATGACAAGGGCAAGTGATATTCGTCCTTGAGCTTTTGTTTCTGTCTTGAAAGGAAATGGTGTTTCTTCTCCTTTTCCTTTACTCTCTCTTCAGTCGATGCATCGACGGGCCGAATAGTGGCAGACGAGGAGTTGTTCAAGCTGTAAATTGATGGCGCCGCCGCCGGGTCCACCAGACTGCTGGTACTGAAGTTTCCTCGTTGAAGCACAGACAAAGCACTGCCAATCTTGCCAGGGCTTTGCAGATTCTTGTCCTTGGGTTCAGCCTTGCTGCTACTGCTGCTGTTGCTGCTTTTGCCTGGTCGGGAGAATAGCTTGTGTTTTGATTTTTCTGCTTTGCTCTTCTCTGGGACAGCGGCAGGTACAGGGGGAATTGGCGGGAGAGGCTGTGGCGATGTCGACTTCTCTCTGGGAGAATTATGACCCGACCGGGGAAAGACGACGTTGGCAGCGGCCGTCGCGGCTGAAGAATGCAATCCGGCAGCCCTGTCGTAATAATGGCCTCCTACGCCTCCAAAAGCGCTATCTCGTGGCGCGCTGGCCTCAGTGAGACTCAACGTCGGCGGGCTCATGGGCATCTTCGGTCCGCTCCCGCGGCGAACGCCATCCGCACCTTCACCGGGAAATGGCACGGTTTGCGACCGCTGCCGAGCATGTGAGCCGTTTTGATGAGACATGACAGCGGCCTGGGCCGCGATGTGACTTGCTGATAGCGATGTGTTGGACGAAGCGGCAGCACCAGCGGTAGTATTCATGCTCACTTGCGAGAGGTTCGACGCATTGGTTGAGGGGAGGGACGAGTCAAAAAAGCCTTGAGTGGCCGAATGCTTCCTCGAATGGTTCTTCAGGAACGGCGACGGCGGTCCAGGTGCCGCCAAAAGACTTGGACCACCCGGGCGCGAGAAGTTCTGATGCAAGTTGGAGCCACTCGAGTTGGCATACGCAGTAGAGAACTGGTTGTAGATGGGTGTCGCAGGGGATTCAGGTCGCCGTCTCGACTTGGTGACATTAACGGGAGGTGCTTCGACGCTGTCTTCGCTACCGGACGAGTCGATTCGCAAGGGAGGCGGCCGCGTAGGGGCCGATGGTCTTGGCACAGAGTCGACAGGCGGAATCGAAGCAGCACCTGGCAGTGGTGAGAAGCTGCCACGAGCGCGGGCTTGAGGTCGCCCGGATGATGGCGGAGGTTGTCCTTGGTGCATTGTCGGCGGTCGCAGATGTGTGCAAGTGGATCTGTTACATTTTGACTCAAACCCCGAGCTGTCAACGAACGGCAGGAACAAACAATGCGTCCAAAAAAAAATGTGGTTTGATCGGCGCTGCGGGACTGCGGATTTGTTGGGGAAAAGAAGATGGGTGTCTATTCTATTGGCGGAGACCAACAAGGCCGAGAGGCACGAGGCAGATGCTCTGCAATGAGCAACTACTCGATTATGATGGGTGACAAGTGTCTTGACGGAGGAAGGAAAGAACGGGTCAGGAAAACCGGCGGATGGAAGATGGGATGACGAAGGATGGGGCTTGGCCGTCCTGGAGGCCGCGGATGGACGAATTGGACCCCAAAATTGAATCCCAGGCGGGTGGACGGCGCTGATGTCAGGTTCTGTCTGACCCCGCGCACCAACACGAAGGATCCTCGTGTAAAAATTGATCCGTCGAACGGGGGGTTACAGTAAATCTCGGCTCTAACAAAGTTAATCTCGTATCTAGGGTGGAGCCTTGTAACCCGCATTAGGCAGGTAGTGAAAAACTACTATATATATAGGGTATATGCCTTATATATACTAATTCCTATAGTATATTAGTATAAAGGCACTTATAATATAGTATATATAATATATATATAATAGTAAAGTAAGGGAATTATAGTAACTATACTACTAAAAAATTTTATATACTAATAATAAAAGAGTAATCTATAATAAAGATAATATAATTAGTATAAATATAGAATATATATATATTATATATAATTAAACTTTTAGTAATTTATTATAAGTATTTAGCTTAGAAGAAGTAATAAACTACTAAGTAATTTAATAAGATATAATATAGTATATATACTAAGTATATACTAATATACTTATAGGGTAGTATATATAATATATATATAATAAGGAAGTAAGGAATTATTATAATTATATTACTTAAAAAAGTAGTTTATAATAAAGATAATATAATTAGTATAAATATAGGATATATATATTCTATATATAATTATACTTTTAGTAATTTATTATAAATATCTAGCTTAGAAAAAGAAGTAAACTATAGAGTAATTAGAAAAATAATACCTTATATATAGTTAGTATATAGTTAGTATATAATTAATATAGACCTAGTATATACTAACTATATACTAACTATATATAGAGTTTTCTCCCTAAAGTATAGTTTTAAAGATCTTAAATATATATAAAGAAATCTCTTTATTAAGTCTTATAATACTTAGAATATACTATAATTTAATAATTACTATATTATTTATATCTTATATTATTATACTAACTTAAATATAATTATAAGCTATCTTAACTATACCTAATATTATTTAGCACTAGGGAAGTAATACTAATAAGGTCTATACTCTATTTATATATACTATATATACTAAGTATTTATTAAATACTTTATAAAATACTCCTAAAGAATCTATATTAATTTATTATTTTTTT